>JANHFQ010006765.1:4335-14782 GCA_032468035.1 Aparallactus werneri | reverse complement strand
TCAGCCCCCTGAGGCTGACGGCCTCTGTCTCGGCCCTCAGTGCTCCCTTGCCCTCCTTCCGTCTGCCAGGACGTCTCAGTCACATCAGCCCTTCCTCTTCGGTCAGGCCAGGCAAAGAGGCAGCGGGCAGGCTGAGCAGCTGCACTGCAGCGCCATAGGTCTCTGCTGCCCATGCAACTCTGCCAGCCACACTGAGAAGCAGCTGCACACCAAGGCATCTGCGCCCGGAGCAGCTGGGCTTCTCTGCCACTGACTGCGTCCAGGAGAGCGACGGGAGAGCTGGACGAGTGCCGAGCTCAATTCCCCCCCCCCCATAGAGTGCCTTCACTCCCCTCTACTGTGGGAGGACTGTGAAGACAGGCCCACCGCACCCGGCTTGGCGCCAAGGAATCAGAGGGGGCTTTGAGGTTGGGGTTCTGGCCCCCTCCCAGCTTACCTTACAGCTCTGCACAAGCTGCTGCTGGGCGGAAGGGTTCTTGCTCCCCCCGGCGCTGTGCTGGGCAGCCGCAATCATCTGCGTGGCAGCTGCAGCGGCTTGTTTGGCTGCGTGCTGGAGGGAAAGAGCAGGGTGAGGCCCTCACTTTCCCAGGCAGAAAGAACTGGCCAGGAAGAGCAAAAGGGGAGTGCCTTGCCCCTCCCCGAAACCGACCTCCAGCCGATGCACCAACTTCTTCTTGATGGCATTCTGGGCTGCTGCGTTGGTGGCCATGCGAAGGCCCTCCGCTGCTTCCCGCAGCCGCTGCTGCTGCTCCTCACTGTCCGGGTGGGCTGCAGCCCCCTGTCAGAAGGACAGAGGCCAGTCAGGAACATGCTTGTCCCTAAATTCGTCTGCCCCATCCGGAAGGGGCAGCTCTAATAAACAGCCACCCTCAAGGATGGGCTCTGGCCGGGGCCACCTGTCTGCAAGCTGCCTGCCAGGGGGCAGAGCATGCCTCTGCCTGGCACTGCTTGCCAAGGAGAGAGGGCCGCTTTCTGCATTGTCCGGCTGTGGCCATAGAGCCGAACAGGCACCGCCGGCCTCAACGGCCCAACACTCCGTGCATCTCAGGGCCAGACCTTTGCTGCTTCCACCATTTTGGCCGTAGCATCTGCCAGGATCTTGGCAGCACTCAGCAATTTCCGTGAGTTTTCCAGGTCGGTCTCTCCCTCCGCATCAGCCTTGATGGCGTTCACCAGGTCAGATGTAGCCTGGGCCAGGATGCGAGCCTGACGAACCATTTCACCTGGGGGGCAGAAAGCAAGGAGAGGTCGTGACGGGGGGAGCCACGATGCTCCTGGCTGTCCAGCAGCTGGCGGCTGGCATCGCCTTGCTACTCTGGGGCTCTGCGGATGGGGCAGCCTCCCAGGCGGCCTTTCTCACCAGCGTCGCCCATGGAGCTGAAGATGTTCTCAGTGACGTTGAGGATGGTGTCGGTGGCCTGGTCGTAGCGCCCAACCGGCTGCCCACCCGTGGCGTGCTGCTTGATGTGCTCCAGCAGGTCATTGAGCGCCTGGGTCACCGCGGAGGCAGCCAGCCCCACCTGTTTCAGCAGCTGCTCATCCGAGGTGGCCGCCTGGGAGGCGTCCACGCAGCCTTCCACCGACTTGGCCACCAGCTTCCCAGCCTCGATCAGCTGTTCCTGGCAGACGGGGGAGCTGATGGTGGGAGCGACCACCTGCCAAAGAAGGGGCAAGGCACACAGGTCGGGAGGCGGGCTCTCTGCCCACCGGCCAGCGGAGGAAGCCAATCTGGCTGGCCCAAGTGGAAATGCGCGCAGGAGCAAATGGGCCCAGGAGTCCCTTAGAAGGAAAAGGGACTCTGGGCCCAGGCAAGAAGGGAGATTCCCCCCTCGCAGCTGCCCCGACCACCCAGATCCCAGGCAAGAAGGACCCACCTTAGTGCAGGCCACCAGCTGGGATGTGGAGAGGGCGCACTGTGTGGCCGCAGCGATCACCTGGGTCTGCAGCACCGAGTCCTCGGTCTTCTGGGCCACATTCTTGGCCTTCAGAACCAAAGCGGCCGCTGCACTGGCCACCGCCTTGGCAAGCTGCATCAGCACGTCCTGGGGAAGGAAGGGCCGCATCAGGCCACAGCCAGGAAGCAGGCAAAGCACACCCAGCACAGGGCCCCTGCCTGGAGGAGGAGGTGGCCGGGCTTCCGCCACCAGCCTGCCCAACCGGGAATCTTCGCCACCCCCAGAGCAAGTCAATCTCAGGCGCAGAGTGCCGCACACCAAGCCCATCACCGAGGCCAAGCAGTCACAGCTTGGGGCTGGGAGATCAGAAGGGGCTGCCCGGGCCAAGCAACCCCCGTGCCTCTCCTTTTCTGGCCAGCTGAAACTCCCCACATCAAGAAGGGACCCTATATCTCCGGGGGTTCAGAGCGCACCAGGTCAGATCTGTTCAGGAAGCGCAGTGGGAGACCTGCATCTCCCGGCCGCAGACCTGCGGTCCCTTTCCAAGGGGCTTGTAAATTGGATGGTGGGGGTCGGCAGTGGACAGAGCCTGGCCAGAGAGCGGCTTTGAAGAGCCCAGCAGAGAGAAAGCTTTGCAGGAGCCCCTTGGGCAAGCACACCGATTGTGGCAAGAGCAGGGGCTCTGCAAGACGCACAGCCCCGGACCAGCTCAGGCCCTTTTACCGTCTTGGCATCGGGGGTGGACAGGGTCCGGAGGCGCCGGCTCTCCACAATCTGTATGTGAACAACCACAACCTGAGAGAGAGATTCCGGCCGAGCCCACGGACCTCGGCTGCCCGTTGCAGAGCCACCTTCCAGGCCATCAGGCCTCACTGACTCCCCACCCCCATACTCAGGGCAGCAACCTCAGTGTTGGACCCTCCCGGCAGGGCAAGCTCGCTCCGGCTCTGCCTCTGCCCCGCCAACTGCCGATCTCAGGGACTGCTTGCTGGGCTGGAGCAAACTCATTAGTCTCTGACCCCAGACCCTGGTGGTCTTGGCCTCCTTTGGGGATGGGAAGGGTCCGCTGCCGCCCCTCAGCCCCACTGACTTTTCTCCCAGACGCTCCTCCTAGAGACTTCGCTGCAGTCCCCTGGATGTCACTCAGCTGCTCCTGAGCCGGTCCAGTCTATTTGGGGTGGCAGGGTGGGACCAGTCTGCTCTCGGCAGACCCCTCACCTGGAAATGGGGATCCGTGTCACTCTCCCCAATCTCCTGCAGCAATTCTCCGCTGGTCTGTCCCACCGCGCCAGCTGCCTGCAACAGATTCTGCCGTGGCTGGAAGGGAGGAAGCAGGGCGCACATCAGTCCTCGGTCTGGTCCTGTGCCCCGAGAAGGGCAGGCTGCCACCGTGCACCCTCCGGACTGTCGATGGCAAGAGTCAGCCTCTCCCCCAGGGTTAGGAAAGCAGCTGCTGCAGGAGTCGGGGCACCCTGAGACGAAAGCCCCACTGGGAAAAGCAGCAGTCTCAGCGTCCCCTCCACCCCCATTTACTGCACAACAAACCTGCGAGGTGGGTTGGGGTACAAACCCCTGAGGGGTTGGGGTACAAAGGCGGGATCAGCCCAAAGACCCCCAGACAGATTCCACTGTCACGGGGGATGGGAACCTACAGCCCCCTCCCACTCCCACTGTCTCCTACCCCACCCAGCTTCCGGTCCACTCCCTCCGCCACTGACCTCAGCGCTGGACGGCTGGGCTGTCTTCAACAGTTCTGAGACAGCCCCAGCCAGATTTTTAGCAGCCTGCAGCAGCTGCCGCCCGTTGCCGCCCTCGTCCTCCATGAGTGCTGCCAGCAACTTCACCCCCTTGGACATCTCGGTCAGGTTGGAGGAGATGGTGGTGACGGCGCAGCCCACGGCCGTGTAGTCTGTTTCTGCCGGATCACCGGCGGTCAGGTTGACCACGGAAGCCGTGCCTGCGGTGATGGCATCAACTTGGGAGTGGATTTCGTGCTTCGACTCGTCCATCTTGTTTTTTCGCCAGGCCTTGGAGGCCTACGGATGGAGAAGCAGCGGTCATCCGAGGGGTCCGGCCCCAGCAGGGGCCTCTCCAGGGGGAAACCCAGCTTCCTTCCGCCCTGGCCCCTCTCACCGCGTCTTGGCCCAGGGGTGGGAGGGTCTCGAAGTCGTCCAGGCTGGACTGCGCAGCTTTCACGGCCTGCATGCTGGAATTGAGGGTCCCCGTGAGGGCCTGCTGAGCTGACGTCTGCAGGGCAGAGCAGAAGAAAGACGGATGAGCCAATGTGCCCCCCCCCCCCCAGCAGCAGCAGGGCCTGGCAAATGTGGGGCTGCCTGTTTCCCAAGAATCAGAGATGACTTCAGGAAGGGCCAAGCCTCGGAGGGCAGCAGAAGCCCCAAGGCCTGTGCCAGGGCAGCCGGGCAGCCAGGGGACCCATCTAGAGGTTCTGAGCCCAGCCTAAAGCCTGGGACCCTTACCAGAGGGGGCATGTGACCCCGATGCATCTGCCCACTCGTGACCTGCTGCTGGGCCTGGGGCATGGTACCCATCTGAAAGTTCTCCGGCCCACTGGCACCCGGCCGTATGATAACTGGGAGGGCCACGGAGCTGTGCTCGGCTTTGTTCAGCTGGTTGAACTGCTGCTGCAGAAGGGTCGACCTAGGAGGCAAGCAAGGGGTGAGGCGCAGCCCCTGCTGCCCCCTCCCCGACAGATTCCCACTCCCAGTAAAGCCGGCCTTACTTCTTGGGGGACACGGAGTCCTCCAGCATGGTGGATTCCTCATCTCCCTCCAAGCCAAAGTGGTCCTTGCTCTTTTTCTGCAAGGCAGAGGCAGCGGTCATCCCTGCTCCTTCGGGCCAGACGGCGGCCAAAGGCACACAGGCCAAGTCGGAGGGGGACACCCCCCCCCGGAGTGAGGCTATGGCTCAGGGCACCCCTTGATCGAGATCAGGAGCCAGTCTTCCTCTCGCCCTGGTCATGCCTCCTCCTGCCCAGACCCCCCCCCCGAGACCCCTCTGAGACCCACCTTCTTCAAGATGATGTCAATGTACCCAGCGATGAGCTGGGCAATCTGCTCCCCTTCGGTGGTCTGCACAGAGTAATAGCCGTCCTGGTAATCCCCAAAGTCCTGTAACCCCAAAGCCAAGGCAGTCACCGGGGGAGGGAGCTTCCGGCTGGGGTTGCTCCCCCCCCAGATGCAACTGCTGATGGTTCTTCTCCTCCTGGAAGGGGCAGCAGAGAGCAGCAGCTCTCCCCACGACCGCCTCCCTCCCCACCCCTGGGCCGGCCAAATCCAGTCCCTCTTGCTGCCGGACCGAAAGGCTAAGCTGCTGGTGACCCTGGTCAGTGGGTGGCAGATCCAGCCCTTCCGCTCAGCCAGAACCACCCCCTGACCCCTTGGGGAGGTGGGCTCAATGTGTTTGGAAGGCAGGGGCTTGCCCACTGTCCCTAGCAGCTGCAGTCAGTCAGTCAGCCCAGAACAGATCAGCCCCAGAAGAGGGGGCCTTGGGGGGAGAAGAGATGATGGATCCCACCCCCAGGGTCCCCCATCTGTGCGCCATGGGTACCCCTTCAACCTGACACTAAAGGCTGCCCTGGGGAGACGACGCAGAGGCCAAACACAAGAGGACGCGGACGCCAGGCGGCACCCTCGCCCTGTGCTGGGAGGCAACGGCAGGCTTGCCAGTCAAGAGTGGCAAGGTTGAAGAGCGCGGGCAGGGCAGCCCACAGAACGCCCCAGCCGCAACTGGGCCCAGGCTGTTTCGGAGGGCCGTTCCCTGGGAAGTGGCTGGGGGCCCAGGCAGACTGCCTGCTCCAGGAAGACAGGGGCCTCCCAGGGTGGCCCCTCCCCTCCAGACTGCCTTTGCCTTGCAGACTTTGGAGGGGGCTGGCCCCAGTCAGTCCTTCGTGGGCCCTTCCACCTGGGAGGACTTTTCCTTCCGGGCTGGAGAGGGGAGCCCTTACCAGGGTGAAGCTCTTGGGAGAGGCCGCCCAGCGCTTGATGTTGGTCAGGTTCCACTCCTGGATGACCTCCTTCGTCTTCTCGTCCACACGCATCACACACTCCTTGGTGATGCCCAGGAGACGGGGGACCAGCTTGTTCTTCCCCTTCATCTTCTCCTGCAAGGCAGTGCCCATGCCATAGGGTGCGCCCCCTCTGCAGCTCGGAGCAGGAAAGCCCCAGCCAGCCAGCCAGCCCCCTCCCAGAACCGCTGAGCAGGCTTTCCCAGGCGGGGGCAAAAGGGGCCTGAGTGTCGCTTACTTTGACCAAGAAGAAGGAGACGCCGTATGTCTTGAGCGAGCGGGCAAGTTTCACGTACCGCACCTTGGCCTCGATCTCACTCATGTTGCCACAGTTCTTGTGGGCCTGGGGAGGGGGAGGGAGGGAGAGCATGTGGCTGCATCCCCTGCTCCCAAACGACCGACCCCTCCCTGCCCATCGCTCCCCCAGCCCTTCTGCAGATTCCCTCCACCCATGCCGGCCAGGCCTCCAAGGCCCTTCGAAAGTAGAGGGTGGGGCAGAAGGGACGTGGCCCACAGCGGCCAGTTCCAAGAGCCCCTCTGCTCACCAGGAAAATCTTCCGCTCCCCCTTCTGCTTGATGTACTCCTTTGGCAGGAAATCCTTCAAGCTGCACAAGGGGACAGAGAGTCTCCGTCAGGGAGGGGCCTTCCAAGGCCTGACTCCCCTGCTCCCTCCAGCCCCCGAGCCAAATGCCCAGCGGAGGGGACCGCGGGGGCAAACTCTGCCCCCCGTCCGAGGAAAGGACCCAGCGGGACCTGGGCCCAAGCTACAAATGGGCAGACTCACTCCAGAAAGCCAGCCTTGTGCTTCTGCTCATTGTGAGGACCAAACTGGATCTGGCACTGGTAGCCGGCAAACTCGCAGGCTTTGTCGAAGGAGACGGGGTGGGAGCCGTTCAGGATGTCGTCTCGGGCCTGGAGGCAGAGGAGCACGATGAGCAGGGACCCTTCGCGACTCCTCCCTGGAAATGCAGGGCCTCCCCGAGGAGCAGCCTCCTTTGCACGCTGACGGGCTAAGCCGGCCCGTGCCGGCCCCCAAAGTGGAGGGAGAAGCCCCGGCAGTGGGGCAGCAAGGGGCACCTGGACGTAGAGGAGGTTGAGCTGCACCGGGTCGCGGGAATCCACGTTCTGGTCGGAGTAGAAGAACTTCCGCCGGAGGAGCAGCGTCTCGCTGTCGTCGATGCCCTGTTCGCGCAAAGTGCGTCCGTGATCCAGCCAGTTCACTGCACAAAGAGGCAGGGCAGGATGAGAGCCGCCGAGGTCCCCTTCGCCCGCCCCCGCACCTCCCCCGAGCACTCGGCCGCTCACGTACGCTCGTCATCCGTGTGGAGCTTCTGCTTCAGCCTCTCCATCTTCTTCTCGTCGCGCAGGAGGGTCTTGTCCTTTCGGAGCGTGCCCGTCTGCTCCTCCTTCTTCTCCTCCAGAATCTCCCGCACCAGCGAGTACTCATCGTAATTGGTGATGCCTGGGGGCACAAAGCAGCCTTGCCAGGGACAAAGTTCACCCGGGCCATGGGGGGAAGGACCCACAGAACGGAGGCTGTCTCCTCACTCCTCCCCCTCCCATCCATCAGCCCAACCGTCCCCAGGCTGCTCACCGATCCGGGCACAAATGGTCATGAGCATGTCGGTGACCGTCTTGGAGTCGTCCACCATGACGGTCTTGACCGTCCCGTCCAGCATGCGGATCTTCAGGGGCCGCTGCTTCTTCTTGTACTCCATGGTGTCCTGGGAAGGCAGATTTAGGGGTGGGGAGGCGAGTCAAGAAATGCCAGGGCCACTTTGGGGGCTGGGGATGGGGGAAGAGCATGGACAAGCAAGGGGGTAGGGAAGAGCGAGCACAAGGGAGCCGAGGAGGCAGTCGCTCTTGGGCTCCTCCTGCTGTGCCATCAGCCGGACTCGGTTGGCAGCGTGCTGGAGAGGCTCTACTCTTTCTCGAGTAGCCAACTCTGGGGTATGTGGCGTGTGTGTGTGTGTGTAGAGAAATCAGTTCCTTGGCTCGCCTCTGAGGGAGGCATCAAGGCCCAGGCTTCTCCTCCTCCTCCAGCCGCAAACAAGAGGACCCTCTATAGGAGGAGGTACCCATCTCTCTGCCTCTCTTACAGCCCTAGAGGAGATGGGGTGGCCGGTGCTGGCCCAGCCAGGGGGAGCGGCTGACCTGGCTCTGAACTCGGAGCAATGCCCTTCCAGAGGAGTTTTAGGGGGCATTTCTGGAGGAGTGGCTTTGCTCGTGGCCATGTGTGTCCAATGGGAAGGAGGCGGGAGTTAAGTTTAGGCTTCCTTCCTTAACCGCTGGGGCTAACACGGGCATTCAGCCTCACCATCTACCAATTCACTCAGCTGATCAGAAAGCCCCCCGGAGGGAAGCACTCACCCCATTGCGCAGCATGTAGTAGTCCAGAGCCTTCCCGGCCTCCAACCAGATCCCCTTCTTGGGGTCTTCATCCGAGAGGAAAAGGCCAAAGTCGTGGGCTGAAGAAATAACCGCAGGAAAGGGGTTGGGCTGGGCGGAGGGGGCTTGAGGGCCGCCAGCAATGCCCCCAAGCCATGGGGACCTGGACAAGGGGGAAGTGGGGACCAGTCTCCCTAGCTGGTAGCCCACCCTGCTCTCCCCCCCTCGGCATCCCCTTCTCCGAGGAAAGCCTGCCTGGCCACTTACGCTGCCCCATCTGCGCCTCTGGCACCCGTTCCCGGATGATGCGGCAGGCGTCATACACCATGGTGGAGGGCTCAAACTGCATCGTCTTCACCACGTTACCAATGCTTATCTTGAGCGACAAGGCCACCATCGTGGCGCCTGAGATGGGCCCTCTCCTGCTTCACCTGTTGAAGGAGGGCGGGATGGGAAAAGATATGGGTTAGAAGTGTAAAATTTACTCAGGCCCAAAATTTAAGGGAAAATTTTTACAAGATGCTTTACAGATGGCATTTAGATCCTAAAAAGCTTGCATGTATGTATCTTAATCAAAAACCTAAATGTTGGAGGTGTGATTGTGAGGATGCAACTTATTATCATATATGGTGGACATGCAAAAAAGTTAAAGCATTCTGGATAATGATATGGTGGCAAATGCAGAAGATTTTTAAAAAGAAGATCAAGTTTACGCCACAATTATTTTTGTTGGGTATTTTTACAAATTGTACTGCTATAGAAATTAATTTGATGTTGAATTTAATAACAGCAGCAAGGCTTTTGGTTGCTCAGTATTGGAAAATGGAAGAATTACCATCAATACAGGAATGGGTAATGAAGGTATCAAATATAGCAGAAATGGCCAAGATTTCTGCATATTTGAAGGATCAATCACAGGAGAAATATATTGAGGTTTGGAAAAAATGGATAGAATATATTCAGAATAAATATGGGAGTAAAAAGTTTCGATTGTTATATGAATAAAAAAGATGGAGTTAAGGTATTATTGTTTTTAAGTAGTTATAGATGAATAGCTTAGATTGTTTAAGGGTTTTTTTGTTGTTATACCCTGTAATCTGTTCTGGGAAACCTTTGGCGGGAGGGAAAGGGGTGGGATAGGGAATATGATGGTTTATAAAAGATTCATTATAAGATGTATATGTTTTTTTTTCTTTTCATGTTTAAATGTAATTTGAATCTTCAAAATAAAGTTTTATTTCTTTTAAAAAATGATTGTAGAAGAACATTTTGAGGTTCAATGAATGTGCCTGGATATCTAAAAAAAAGTAAGACTGTCAAACTATCACTGTGCATCCAGGATCGAAAATGGCCTAGCTGTATTACTGTTGTCCATCTCTCTTTTTTTGCCAGTGTTTGGACAGAAGAGACTCAGTGCACACTCCTCAACATCTCCATCACGGAAACCTTTAACTGCTCGTTCAGCTGTGGCCCGGAGTGCTCAAAAAACTCTCAATACCCCTGCTTACAGGTCTATGTCAATGTTTCCTCTTCAGGGCAAAAGTACCTACTTTACCACACAGAAGAGACCATCAAGATTAATTCTGAGGTAAGAATATCATCCACTATCAAAAGAAACGCACTCTTTGGGGATGAGATTCAGGGTGTTCCATTTTTTGAGCATTGCTGTCCAGATTCATGGAATCTGATTGTCCTATGTGCAATTTAATCCCTAGCAGTGTTTATTTTATTTCCGATTGGAATTTCTAGTCCTCCTGGCTTTATACACCATGAAAGATAGAGAAAACATCTGGAAGAGGTCTAAAAGGGTCTTGAGTATGTAGGCATACAATATCTGGCCTGCAAAACTCCAACCACTGAATGACACCATTGTTAGAGCTTTCCGTATTTCTTTGCTGTGGTTTGGTGGTTTCCCAAAGGGTAGTATTAAATATCTATATTTGTGGGATCCTTGGTGTTCTCTGAGCTTGGTTGTTTTCTTGCAGAACATCATGGTGATGTTACCTACTCAGGTAATGAAATGTCCGCAAGAAATAAATATATATATGTTCTGTTCCACACCCCCCCACAGGGATGAAATATCACCAAACACACACAGACCTTAGATCAAACAAAAATTCTTTACTTCAGTCAAAAACA
>JANHFQ010006758.1:256645-266969 GCA_032468035.1 Aparallactus werneri | reverse complement strand
TGAAGTTAGAAATGCCAGTAGAATGAAAACAGATGCCATCTGCCGGCTCATGTATATTCTCATGTCCTCTCTCCTTTTTAGCCGTTTTTCCCCCATTGGGGTGAGGTGAGTCTTTACCTTGGAATATAGTCTAACAGGTATTTCTTGTCTCCCTTTCCTAGGGTAACTGGTTTGCAGTGAATCTAGCCATTGCAAATAAAGCATTTCCTTTCTTTTTTCCAGGCTTTGTAAGTAAACTGATGACAGTTATAGGCATTCTCTCTTGAGAGTTATGCAGATTATAGTCTTGCAGGTGTTTTATTATGAAATTATTCATTTCTTCTTCCATTCCTATTGTTTGTTACCTCAGCCTAGTAACTTCTAAGCAATGAATTTTAAATGAAAACAGTTCTTAATTTGTAAGCTTCTTTTTGCTTTCAATCTGAATTGCAATATCTTTTTTAATTTAGATCCCCCCACCTCCTTCAGACAACTTGCCTGCTGAATTTTCTGAAAAGATGCACTTTGCATACTGTCAATCTTTCCCTCCCCCCCCCTATGTCTAAAACCTTTCCCAACATCTTAGATTTAATCTATATCTGTTAAAAGCACAAAAGAGGGCTATTTCCCATTCAGCACTCACCCAATTGCTTTCTCACTTGCAACATCCCAGATTTCTTGACTTTTCCCTGCTTCTGTAATTTTTGCTTTGTCAACTCAAAGGTGATTCTTTTAGATTTCAACAGTATTCCCCTCTTGAATGGCTAGAAAAAGAATTATGGTCCTTCCAACTTTTCTATTGTTGAAGTCAAAGAACATGTGTTTTGTCTGGGTGTTTCCCAACTCAATCAGCAAGCTTGGAGATATGCCAGTGGATTGGGAAGGTCAAGAGCTGAAGCGTTCTCTGCTTATCCAATGTGATGCTGTAAGGCCCCTTCTCTAGAGCCTCTCCAATGCCCACCAGACAGCAGGGCAGGGTTGTGATCAGAAAACCTTGCAGACATCTTGGGGCCAACCACAGTGGCAGGAGTTTGCCCAGGTAAACTCCAGTCCAACCCAGACCAGTCCAAGACATTTCCATTTGAGGTGCACAATGAAGTTGTGTATCATTATAGCTACTTTAATGTGCCCTTAGAAAAGTTGCAGAAGGAGGTGCTACATACTCACTTTATGCTTTTCATATTGCCTGCACACAAGCCCTTCCTATACCTTGTTCTTTGTCTCCTTGTTGCCAACCTCAGATCCAGCTTGTGCTTGACTTCAGCTCCTCAGAAAGACTTGCAGAGAGACAGATATACACTGTGACTGTACTCTGGTTGCCTCAGTGCTTAAACTGGACCTTGAAACTGACTGGGAAGAATGGCAAAAGTGAACTCCACTTAGCAATCTTTTAGATTGTCAGAATGATAAATGAAAAGGGGATAGAGAGTAAATCCCAAAATCTTTATTTACTCCCTGTTGTCCTGCTGCCCCTCTGTGGTCAACTGCTCATGAGATTCTTAAATGTCAATGCTACTGAACCCACATTTCCAACAGAAATGAAGATAGAAATACTGTGTTTGAGAAATTGGTGTAACAAAAGACATTTAATTTCTTAATTTAAAATTCAGGAACCAAAACAATTAATCAATCTAGCTGTCCTTCTACTGTTTCAATCCCTGAACTTCAATTGTAAACGCTAATAATCTGTTACATAGCTTGAGTCATATAGTGGGTAAATTGCCTGTTGGTTCTAAAAATTACATGGGGATCCAGGACAATCAATGTAGATGCGATCCATAACATACTGATCAGGCACATCACATTTGAAAAAAGCAACTTTTAAATATATGCATTGCATCCTTCAGAGGTGGTTTATATAACTACTATCTGCTTTCTTCTCAATATACACACATTTTAGAAATACCACTAGCACTTATATACCACAGTCATCTGTAAGTGGTTTCCAGAGTCAGCATATTACACCCCAAAATCTGGGTCCTCATTTTACTGACCCTGGAAGGATGAAAAGCTGAGTCAATCTTGAGCGAATGAGAATCAAACTGCCAAAATGTTGGCAATCAACATTTTGGCAGAATTAGCAGAATTAGCCTGCAGTACTGCATTCTAACCACTGCACCAACATGGCTTTTTTTTAGCATCTTATCCATCAGCCCATGCTTGGGTGCTATAAAGTCTGACTTCATTACTGGGAATAATGCCACATTATTGATTCCATGACATGGAAAGATGCAAGATGTTTTAAATTACATATGCATAAATGACCACTAGTGGCTCAGCGATTAAGTCTCGGCTTGGCTGGAAAGCCAGCAGCCCAGGTTCAAGACCTGAGCTCCACAAGATGGGGTGAGCTCCCATCCTCGCCTCAGCTCCTGCAAACCTACCAGTTCAAAATCATACCAACTGCAAACAGATAAATAAGTACCACTTTGCTGAGACGGTAACAGCACTCTGTGATGTCATGCTGGCCATATGACCATGGAAATGTCTTTAATAGCGCTGGCTTAATGGCCTTGAAACAGAGATTAGCACCTCCCCCTATAATTGGCAACGATTAGCGGAGTAAAATCCACAGGGACTCCTTTACCTTTTTATTAATTACCATCAACTCCCATTTTTGTTCCATTATACAAAAGGACTACTTGCAGATTTGCCAAGGTTGCTTTTCATTTAAGAAACAACTACCAGGGCTTGATACATGTATTTTCCTCCCCACCCAAGACTGGTAGTTTCTATCTTGGAGACAAGAATAAGTATTTCAAAATGTTACATCATTTTAATTATCCTAGAAAAACAACAGTAAACTACTGGTGGCTTTATGCCATTACATTCATGGTTTCTATGCCATTACATTCAGCCTAAAATGCTAAACGTTAAAAATAAGTAAAATAATATGGCGGTTTTATCATATCTAACTTCCAGGGCATCTTCCTTCTTTCAAGCAGCATGTTAATTGGAAAGAAAATGATTGTGCCTCTTATTTTCCAAACATATTCTGATAAACTAAACCATGGGATCTTTAAATGAACATTTCAAGAAAGGCAAACAATGTTGACAGTGAACAGATCCAACTGTGGTCTACTGGTATCCATGCTGTTTGTCTTCACTTTATTTAAAACCAAATTCTGTAATCAACAATAAGCTGGCCATATACATAATTACTGATGCTTATTTTATTACTTTAATTTTAAAATGTATTATTCTGTAATGCAACACAGTAGTACTGATCCCCAAACAAGACATATGGCCATATAACAGCAGTGGGTGAAGTGTAAGAAACTGTAATGAAATCTAAGATCTAAATTTATATAGTCGCACCTGGTAATGTTACATCCTTAAATGGAAAAGTGTTTTTCTGTTTGTGTGATTATGGACAAAGCTGATTTCAAAGCACCTCCATTCATTCTAACAGTTCTATTATCTCTATTATACAAAAAATCCAGGAAGTTAAAATGCAAACTAACAGAATTCATAGTCTATTTCTTCTGACATTTGGAGTGAGAAGAAATAGTCTTCTGATTTTCTTAGTATAGCAGACAGAAGGATGATTGTAGTGCTAGTCCCTGTATTTTAGATTCCAAATTCAGATTTTCATCCAAGCATTTGCTTTATACAGGATAAAGAAATCACTATTGTGCCAAGACAGCATATTCAATTTACACCAAAGGTCTGGAAACATACCAAGACTTCTTCCCGCCAAAACTGATTAAATATTTTCCAACAAAATCCCTTTCTGCTTCACTCACACAGTTAGCACCATATTGTACAGTTGTTCTAGTTATGCATCCTGTCTCCCACATACTTCCATACCTACAATAGCTGTTACTGTTACTATGGCATCAAAACGGCCATCCATAACTTATGCAATCTCCTTACTCCAAATGAAAAGGATTCTCTAATACTAGAAACAAAGTTGGATTTAATATGGTCTGTTGAAGCTGGTGAAGGTTCCTCAGCCCTAGAACAAGCTTTAAAACTGGGTGAATTTACTATGCTAAATGTAACACAAAATACTAATGTAGAGCTGTGATGCCTTCTGCCTCTTTATCTGCCATGGTAATCACACACATTAGAAATCCAGCTGCAGGGAAAAAAATGCAAGAAAGACTTCCACAATACATTGAACTTAAGACAAGGGAGAAAAATCTGTTTGAGTAATGGATTGCTTAAAAATTAAAGCTCTGAAAATTTATAAGCACGTTTTGTCATATCAATTTGGGTTATAAAAATTTGGCGCCATACCCAGTAATCTCCTTTTCCCCACTCGTTCTGTGTCTCAATTTATGCAAATTTGTTTTATGCCAGGTTTTTGAGGTACATAAGCCTAGCATAAGCAAATGAAACCTGTATAAGTTCACCTTTGTCATTTTTAAGAACTCCAACTCTGCATTTCAACATAGGGCTAAATGTTATCTTACCTTGACAACTGATTTTTTAAAATGGTATCACAGCACAGTCGCCCTTTATCAGCAAGCGTAAATGGGTCACTATGTACCCATGTTAGTAGATAGTTGGATCTTTGCCCTCAGTTATAACCGCACCTGCTTGGTGAAGTTTTTCACATAGAGGCATCAATGTACAGCACAGCAATCCCAAAACTTCCTCTGAACAACAAAATGTACCACTTCATAATTTAGAGACTGAATGGAAATAATGCCCTGACCCAAAACTCTCCTTGATTAACACACACTTGATTTCCAACAGAAACTATTTCTGACGAGGTTCTTTCTTACCTTGGGACATACGATCCACACATAAAGTACGATTTTTGTACCCATAGAGCATTTTCAGTTCAGCAGCTCATGGGAACAAACCTGTCTTGCAAGATACAATCACCTAGCTAGTCTACAACTACTGTGCAATGAAAGGTATTTTTCTTTGGTCTATGGGCAAAAATAAATAAGTAGAAAAATAAAATCTTTTGACACCTCCGATACTGACATCTCTAAGCAAAATAGGCAGTTTTCAGTGATGTCCTCTACCAAGTTCCTTTTGCCAAATGCTGTTCTCTAAATACTCAAAAGAATTCACAACTTGTGAATTACCTTTGAATATTATCGTTATTTACAATAACACTTTTCGGCTGCTTAGAATCCTGTAGGTATCCTTAGAAAAGAAATGTGTTGAGAAATAGTAACTGAGTGGCTCATTTGCAAGGATGCCCATATACCTAGAAAAGAAAGTCAAAGCTGCATAGAACAATTTTCTGAGAAGTTGGGGATAACAGACATGCTAGTTTACCATCTAAAAAATGGCAACTCTCAAATGACCCTTATGGCAGCCATTTTGTGAATAGGCAAGAAACCTTAAGACGGTTACTTTGACCCTCTTTTAGCCCAAGTCAATCATTCTCCAAACAGCTGAGTCGGGTAGGAGCTTAATTGACTTCTCTGCTATATTGACAAAAATCCAGAAAGGTTCCGCAAAGATGGAAACTTTCTAGTCATTCTATCTCTGTGCCCATTTTGGAGCCACAAAAGGGGTAAAAAGGGGGCAAAAATGGCTAAGGAATGGCAATGCCTCCCAAATCTGGAAGCACAAACCAATTTGTGCCACTTTTTTTTTCTTTTTCTCAAAGGTAGGTGGTAAGCCCTGTCAAGAGTAGAAAGAGAAGTGCAGGTGTCCCAGCCCATTTTGAAATAGCTGGGAGGACTATAAACATGCCATTGGATGACTAATTGGGATATCACTGGCTGTGCATGGAATGGAAGAAAGTAAACTGAAGATATTTCTTTGTGAGCTCAATTTGAAAGTTACTATGTAATACCTTTAAAATTCTGGTAAGGATTTAATTTTAGCTATAATAAGAATCAATTTATTTTAGTATCCCACCTTTATTTTTATTATCCCTCCTTTCTTGTTTTTACTTTATTGGCAACAAACATATCCACTACTCTTTCCTATTTTCCCTATAATAACAACCCTATGAGGAATGTATGTATGTATGTATGTATGTATGTATGTATGTATGTATGTATGTATCCATCCATCTATCCATCCATCCATCCATCCATCCATCCATCCATCCATCCATCCATCCATCCAGTATCCCACCTTTCTTGTTTTTACAAATGACTCATGGCAAGAAACATATCCATCACGCCTTCCTATTTTCCCTATAACAACAACCCTGCGAGGTGGTTTGGGCTGGGCTGAGACAGAATGACTGGCCCAGAGTCACCCTGCTGACTTTTATAGTTAAAGCAGAACTTGAACTCAAGGGTTTCCTGCTTTCTAGTCTGCTGCCTTAAGCACTACACCAAACCTTTCCAGCACTTGAGACAGCCCAACATAATAGATCTTGTTGGGAAAGAAATCAAAATTTGGGTTTACGTTTAATTTATAGTATTATTTAAAAATGGAATACTGTAGTGTATTACTTTTTTGGGAAATCATAGAAATGTAATTTTCTTTCCTTTTTTTTCTCTCCTTTCTTTTTTATTTTTCAGTTTATTTACATTTTGTTATATAAACTTAGTAATTTTAGTTTAAATGAAATGCAGTTTAGCAGTTTCATTTGTTTATGAGTTGTATCATCTTTGTTACCATTTATATTGATATAAAAATTCAATATGTATTTTTTTAAACTTTGGATAATTTTGCAAGGGAAACATGGCCACTAACCTTATCTTGCAGGTCAAAGCATCCTTTGAACTCAAGTACCTCTTCTTTCATGCAAGCTATATGATTTTCTATGATGCATTGAAATATTTTCTTTCCCAAAGGCAAGGCAGTCCATCTGTCTGTAACTTTGAACAAGCTGATAGGAGCAAATGATGAGAAAAACCACACCTATTGCCTGTGCTCTGCCTCAGAGCAACATGCCAGAATTTTTCTTGATCACTGCCTTGCAAGAAAGAAAGTCCTGCCAATGACCCAAAACACACATTCTGCAGAAAGGTGTGGCTGAAGTTTTCTGTTACAGATTACTAAACTCTAAAATGCATTCCAGAATATATTATTTCTTTTGGCTGCGATGCATTTGTTCTTTTATAAGAAAGGATCTCAGGCAAAAAACTACCAAGAGAGAAATCTGATTTTGCACTCTTATACTGTGCAAGAATGCAATATTGTATTGAGTAAATTACCGTAAGTCAAAATGACATTTTACCCTAGACTCCTTTGGTTAGTATTTGTTACAGTCTGACCTTGTATATATAATTACTGTACTGAAAGACACATGAAGTTGTTCATAAAGTTGATATGTGTATATAAAGTTATATTACTTTCAATTTTTCTTTAATTCAATGACACTTGTTTCATTTATGCTTTCAACTGGAAGTCTAAACATATAACCTTTGTTGATTCAGCTTATTAATCAATCAAAAACTCCAATTCTTTTTTTTAAGTATTTGATCTTCATGCAAATCAGATAAAATACTGAAAATATGCAGAGTGCATATAAAGTCACAAATATACAAACCATACAAGAACTGTAGCTGTTACCTGATTCTTAAGACATATAGGAACTCCCTGTTATGCAGTAATTGATACTTTGACTAGCAAAGACAAATCTCATATTTTAGAGATCTTCAGTGCAAGGGCTGAGCATAGAAGTGTGGCTGTAACAAACTAACTTATAAATAGTCCTTGACTTACGACCACAATTGAACCTAAAATTTCTGTTGCTAAGTAAAACATTTGTTAAGTGAGTTTTGCCCCATTTTACGACCTTTCTTGCCACAGATGTTAAGTGAATCAATGCAGTTAAGTAAATAGCACAGTTGTTCAGTGAATCTGAATTTGCCATTGAGTCTGCTTGTGAGGAAGTCACATAAAGGTGATCATATGACCTCAAGACACTACAACTGTCATAAATACAGTATGAGTCAGTTGCCAAGAGTCTGAATTTTGACCACATGACCATAGAGATGCTGCAATGGTCATAAGTGTGAAAAATGGCCATGAGTCACTTTTTCAGTGCTGTTGTAACTTTAAACAGTCACTAAATGAACTGTTGTAAGTAGAGAACTATTTTATTTTTATATTTTATGTTTAGGCAAAATCATGATCTTGCATAAGGTGGCTAGAAGGAACCATTCAAATGAATTATGCATGTGCCACGCTGGCTGAGAATGATGGAGACTGCTTTTAACCCCTAGACCTTAAAACTTTTGTTATTTCTTTCTATTAAAGAAGCAGAAAATTGAGCTAGGACAGAAGCTCTCAAACTGTGGGTTGAGACCTCCCAGTGTGGTCATTAGCAACTGGGTTGTGTGTGTATCTCTCTTACTTTTTTTTTTTAATGATCAGCTTTGCCCAAGCAGAACAGGGCCTTATTTCAAACTGGTTTGTCTTTGCTCCTTACTTTGCCTGCATAAGCCCCAGTGGACACGAATGACACTGCAAATCTTGAGAAGTCTCAATTAATACAGATTAATATTTAATTCTTAGAAGTGTTATACTTCTTTCTTGTCTGAACTTAAACCCAATGAGGGGAAAACAATTTTATTCATTTTGGTTACAGAAAATTCATTTATGATTTTAGGGGGTTGCAAAGTTTCAAAGTTGCTGAAGTAGAAGATTTCAATAATTTAATAGATCCACTGCACAGGCCAAAGTTAATTGGCTAATAAAAATACTATGTACTATGTTAAAATGCAGCTGGCTAATTGGTGGCTCAGTGTGTTTATATACCCAGTCAAAACCCGGTTAACATATTGTTCAGTTAATTAAAGATGCCCTGGATTTAGCCAAATGGAGATGCTTTTGTTGACAAGAGCATGGCAAGGGAATAATGTTAGGAAGAAAAAGAAGATTGTTCAGTTAATTATGGACTAGTAGTTTATGCAAATACAACCCTTGCCTTGCCTAGTGAAATATGCTGGACTAAACAGAAGCCAAGAATATTATCTACTACCAGTATTACGAATACTCTATCCTGTGGTTCAGTAGTACCATAATAAAAGCAGGCTTCTCTGCATATTGAGCAGTTCCTTATATTAAAAGCTTGGCACAGTGAAGCAGCTGCCACATGGAACTAATTAAAGCACCAAGTATGTACAGAGGGGGTTTTGCTTGTAATATGTTTCACATAATAAATCTGTCCTTATCCTGTCACAGATATTATGCCAGCAAATGGTGCTGTCCATACTGACCGTGTACAGAATACATTAAGGACACAAATGGGAGGGTTGCCTGGCTCTGTTGCCCTCACCTCTTAGCAAATGTCAAATATCCATATTTATTTAAATGGCCATCTTAGATATATCACCTATGACCCTGACAAAATGGTGAATGAAGCATATGAAATTATACTTGTGGTGCAACTTGTTGCCTCTTTAAAAGTGAAAGCACCACTTTAAAAACTAAGAGTGACCTTAACCTCCTTTAGGTAAAGTTTGGGATTGAGATTAAGAGAATGGCATGCCGAGTTGCCCAAAGAAAAGAGGCTTCCAGAACATATTCATGCTATACAAGGGGCAAGTGGGGAAATGCCCATCTTTACCACATTTTTTTAAATTTTGCATTTCAAATGGCAGGTTTTCTTTAAGCCAGTTACAGATTTTACAAAGAAGGAAGAGCAAGTATTCACTGCAACAGTTCAGTACAAGCGCTCTGCTCCGTACCCCCTGCAAGATAGCAATGTCTCCAAAATAAGCCTTCATTAGGCTTACCAGAAAGCTTGCCAGTATTATGTAAGGCACTGCCACATGTCAGTAGGTGTTGGGAGAGCTCCCTGCAAAAGAATCCCCTCCTCTCTAGTACGAATAAAACACGGAACAGCATGCCTCAAACATTTCTCCGAGACTACCGGTATGTTGCAAGCCTGAGCCTCAAGGGCTTCTCGCTCTCCGTCCGCGGCGAGACCCGGGGAAAACCTGCTCTTATTCCAAGAATGACGCCTGATCCTCGCCCACGGAGGGGGGAAAAAGGACATTTTCGTACTGCGCTGCAAAGCAGGAAGAGCTGTTTCTGGCTGGCGCTTGCAGCCGCGTCCCATATCTGGAAGGACCGCTTTTCTACCTAAGCTTCCCGCTCTCTCCCCCTCCCACCCCCCGGTCTATTAACGGCAGCAGCACGGAGGTCACTCGCAGGAAAGCTTTGTTCAGGGAATAAAGGCCCAAAGATCCATGCGGAAGATCGTAACTCATCGCCACCCGTGTAGCTCCAGTGTTTGTTTGAAACGCGTGGAATCCGAGGCAAAATTAATCGCGCGGCCTCTTTTCTAGGGCGAAGCAGCACTTGCGGAGCTCCAAAGGGCAGCAGCCCGAAACCTGAGCTACTTTGTAAAAATAAAAAAATAAAAAAAGGACAACAACAACCGCCAACTCGTGACAAGGGCTTTCTTAACTTTGCACACACTCCCCTCCCCATGCCGAGGGCTCAATCGGCCGACGCGTCC
>JANHFQ010006758.1:51094-64262 GCA_032468035.1 Aparallactus werneri | reverse complement strand
TGGAGACCCCCCTCCTAGATCACTCAGCCACCGCCCAGACAAGAATACTAGGTCGGGCGTGTGACCCCCCCTCATGGGACGGTCCAACAATAACTTGGGTCAGGTCCATGGCTGTCATGGAAGCCATGAACTCCCGGGCTAACCCAGACGCACTCCCCAGGGATGGCAGGTTGAAATCCCCCAGGACCATCAGCCTGGGGTAATCAACGCCAACCCAGAGAGAACGTCGAGCAGCCCTGGCAGGATGGTTGTGACACAGCTGGGTGAAAGGTACGCCAACAACATGTCCATCTGATCCCTTGGACCGAACCTTAGATGGAGGGATTCACACCCGCCAATCTGAATAATGGCGGCCTCCTGCGGCTTTAACGACTCCCTTATAATAATAGCCACCCCCCCGCCCCTGCCCTGGGCCCTTGGGCAGTGAAACACCAGGAAACCTGGTGGGCAAAGATCATTCAGAGGGACTCCTCCCTCCGGGCCCAACCAGGTCTTCGTGATGCATGCCAGGTCGGCTGACTCCTCCTCGATTAGTTCTTTAACGAGGGGAGCCTTGTGAACCACCGACCTGGCATTGAAATAGACCACCCTAAGCCCAGGGGCCCACGACTCCTCATTCCCGGAAAACAGGGATGCACCCTGGGGGTCGGGGTGTGCTACAGCTTGCAACCAGCGGCAGCGCGCCCCCTGAGTATGATATGGTTGTGTGTTAGATGATAGTTTTATGTAGGCAAAAAGTTAGATATAGGAAGTTAGTTACAGTATACTAAATTTTGCAAATATAACCAAATAAGAAAACAGTTAAAATATTTCAAAAATAAACCACAGAAGCTCCAGTTAAACAGCAATGTTAACACAATCTTTAAAAGTGTATATTGTTGAACTTTAAAAGTCAGTTTTGAATTATGGTGTTTTTTTCTTGTGTTTAAATAATCTTTGAGAAAGAGCTTCTTGGATTTCAACAAGAAAACCATAACATATTGGTGGTGTCCTTACTGTACTAAAATATTTGTTCCTTTTTCCTACCCATCAAATTAACAAAGCTTATATAGGAGATGAATAGATTTCTTTCCTGTTTATTCATTTTTAATGATGAATTTGAGAAGATTCTAGGTAATGTAAAATAAGCAACAGGACCACCTGAACAAGATTGCATTAGTAACATTTTTTTAAAAAGCTGGACTCCAGAAACAGCCTAACCAGGAACAGAGTTAGGTTTTAAGAGACTTCCGGAACACTTGAAGAGTGGGAACCTTGTGTACCTCTAAGAGGAGTGCTGTTTCATAGAGCATGAGCCAATAGAGAAGGAATGCTTCCTTGTTCCTACAAGATGACAGCATTTAACTAAAGGGACTTGGAGCATATTCACTCTGCCAAAGCATATTAGATTAGCAGAAACAGTTGGAAACTTGAAGGGCTTTACAGATGATGAACCAAAACTTTGAATTTCATTCAGAAACTAACTAGTAGCCAGTGCAGCTCATAAAGCAGCAATGACACATGGACATAACAAGGATCTATAATATTCCCTGTGCACTGTATTTTAGACTAGCTGTAGCTTCTGAATTGTCTTCAAGGCAGCCCTGTGTAAAGAGAATTGCAGTAATCCAGTTGTGAGTTGACTGTTAATGTAATGTAAACATTTTAAGCCTAACTTTAAGTTGAACATGGCAATACATAAAATATATGTAATATAACATATCCTGCATTAAAGAACAGAATGCAGAAATGACAAATTTCTTCTTTCTTTTCAAGGTTGCGGAGATACAAAGTGCTAGGAAGTAGCAGTTCTGATTCAGATCTGATCTCCCGTCTGGCTCAGATCCTTCAGAATGGATCTCAAAAACCACGAAGCCCTTCACAGTCTAAGAGTCCAGGATCTCCACATAGCCCCAAGACTCCACCCAAAAGCCCAGTCATTCCCAGACGCAGTCCCAGTGCCTCCCCTAGGAGCTCTTCTCTGCCCCGTACTGCCAGTTCTTCACCATCTCGGGGTGGAAGGCCACACCATGAGCAGAGAAGTTCATCCCCACATCTTGGAAGGAGTAAATCGCCTCCTAGTCTTTCAGGCTCTTCATCTTCCAGGAGATCCTGTCAACAAGAGCACTGCTACAACAAATCTAGCAAAAACGGTCTGAAAGGATCTAGTAGCTCTTGCCATCACTCTTCTAGCATTAAACCTCCCACTGGGAAGAACAAATCAGCCAATAAACTTAGCAGATAGGAACTGAATCTTGTCAGGTGTCAATCCCCCTCTCCATTCAATCTAATGCATGTTGTGTCTGTGTACTATGTATTTAAAAAAACGGGACAGTCTTCAAAGATTAGCATTTATCTTGACTTTTGGAGAAAAACAACTTTTAAGATGAATTATTTATATGGCTCACTTTGTATAGGAGTGGCCAGGCATTGCCCAGGAAAGGGCAGCAAGCAGATCAGGGAAGCTGGAGAGTGGAGATGGAGTAGCCAGAAAGTCCATCTGGAATCACATTGTTTGGGAGATTAGTGTTTTAATATGATTTTTCTTTCCTTTTTATTTATTAAAACAATAAGCTGACTCTAGATTTTCATCAAGGAAAATGATAAAACCTGAAAGAAATGTACTGGGACACTGCTATGCTTGAGGTTTAATCAGCTGCTATGTTTTTAAAGATTTTAAAAAGCACATCATTTGGGTCAGAAAAATTCTACAAAGTCTTCTGTGTAATATTGGCCTTTTTCACAAACAATTTCACTTTGTCCATTGCCCACATTCCTTCTTAATTGATAATTATCTCATCGAAAGAAAAAAGTATTTATATAATTGCACAGGATTACAACCCTGTATTTTAAGAGCATGATGTAACAATGTGTACTTATATTTACAGATCCCAAAGTTTCTATCATCTGTTTGGGTTCTGATCCATTTGGTTACTTAACTGTTTATTAATTTTTAGGGCCAGTTCCAGTTACAAAATGAAAGTAAGATAATCTTAAATTATGGTAGAAATACAAAGGGTTTGGGATCATGTAACATCTTTATAGTTACATTAGAATGCAATCACTTCTCAGGGCATCACTGAGACAGCCAGTGTAAAACTTAACTAGAATCTTTTATCTTTTATGAAATACTTTATTCACTTAACTTTACTATAATGTTCATCTCCAGTGTTACCAAACTGAAGAAGAGGTGAAATGTTTACAAATTTAAACTTGAAACTTCATCCTTAATCTAGAAGAAAATTGAAGCTCTAAATTTCTTCATAAAGGTGACTAAAGTATGCTAGAGAAAATTAGCAGATCCTTTATTTTCTCTAGGAGGTAACACTTGGTAGGATAAGGTTACAGGACTGAGATGTTAAAGTCTCTAACCCTATATTGTATAGAAAAAAGTAGTATGTGCATTTCCCAATATGTACAGAGCCAATACCTGACCAATAGTGCTATATCTATGAAAGGGGATCGCAGCATCCTCATGATTTTGCCATAGTGTAGATGTACATGGTAGATTCCCGCCCACTTCCTCCAAAATATGCTTGATTCGAAATATGGAAAAGAGGACACTAAAACTTGTGTTTAAAGATAGTCTTCCATTTCCCCAAAATATTACTTACTGAGTAAGATTGGCAATTTCTAGTTTTCCCAAACATAGGTGTGATTGATTTAAATAGCCAGATTCAGAAATCAGTGATGGAATGGAATACAATGCAGAATGTAAAGTAAGTATGATCAGTTCTTTAAATGGAGATCTGGATTAGAAGAAGCTAAATATAAGAGGAACTTTGGTAATTACTGATCTGCTTGTTATAGTCATCATACGCCTTAGCTAGCATAAATTCTTTTTAATGTAATGTTATTTTATTTGCTGCCAAAATTGTACTCTGGATAAAAAAGGGAACATTTTCTCTGTGAGCTAACACATTTCTAATGCTGCATTGAAGCTGCACTGAATTCCCTTGTTCTGTCAGAATGTGTTGGAAATTTTTTACTCTTAAATATGTATTTTTCCCCATAAGTAACGTAGCACAGTGTGGAATAGTAGCCTCATTCAGGCTTCAAGCACTACAAAGGGAGTGCACTATCTGGAGCATATTTGCTATACTTTGAGAAACTGAATGATTTAAAAGATCTGTTGTATTATATTGTATAATAGGTGCTATACCAATAATTGCATGTACTTACAGTAAGTTATATATTATAAATATTTATAAATATATACATACATACACATATATGCTTCTATATACTTTCCTGATTTTCCCATTACATTTGTACAATTATGGACCACAGATCATGCTGTATTCTTTCAGTTACGTGCCTGAATTATATGCCCTTGGCCTTGCTATTCCTGTTTGCTGGCATGCACAAAGCTGAATATTTTTCATGCTCAGTTCAGAACAGAAAGAGTACTCAAAATGGAGTTGCTCGGTAATTCAGTGTTTCGTATCAGCATTGACAGTTCACTTTTACAATTCTGAATAAAATGGAAGGACTTTGAGAAACTACGTGTTTAATAGCCAAGGTCAGTGTAGGGTCTTGATTTTATCTTTTCATCCCCTTTCTGTATCTTTCTAATCACTTATGAGAACTTTTTCTGTTAAAAGTGTTTGTCATGATACTGTTGGTGATAAATAGATAGGTGTGATATAAAAAAAGTCAAGACTTTCTCTTCATCTTGCCTTGCTAGCTTTTATTGCTTTTCTCTACTTACTGCAACAATGCAGGAACTCTCTCTTTAGGTTACTGACAGTAAAAAAGTCAGGTTTTAAAAAACATCAGTTCTATAGACATACATTCAGCCAAGCACGTTATTCCAATAATTTAGGTGCTTGAAATATTCTACATGTTCAGCTCTTTTCCAATAAGTTCTTCCAGGGAATATATTGTGAAGCTGTATAATTTGAGTTGATATAAAAAAACAACACAGCTATATGATTTCTTTATGATAATTCCTTTTTTTGGGATTGATATCAATCCATCTGGTTTCTCAAGTCCAACTTTAAAAGCCTTCCCTTACATATAACCATTTTTAAATTATTTGCATAATCTGCAAGGTTTTTAAAAAATATGTATATTTTACATTACACCTAAGGAATAAAATTTCTAGAAAGGCCCTGGAGGAACTCCTTCATAAATACGTCCAGAGCATCAGTATTGTAAGAACAGTTTCCCTTGCATGTATGGAGATGCATATCCCAAAGATTTATTTTCATGCTTTGCTGTCAGGGACAAAACTATCTATTCTATGCATTTATAAAAAGAATGTTGTAGAAATAGTATACATTTCTCTTACAAATGGTATGTGTATCCCAATATTACCGTAATGTTCAGATTCTTTTATGTTAAAATCATTTGTATTTCTTTCCATGTTGCAAGGAGGCATGTTCCAGACTAAATGGTCATTGTGGAAAGCGCAGGTTAATGTCTATGTGTTTTTAATGTATTGAGTGGGTTCACTTCTTAGGTTATCAGTCTGCCAAAACATAACTTAATAGTTATTAGAAAACTAATGGTTTACTAACAAAGCTTTAAATTATTGTAATAGACTACTATCATCACATCTTTCTGTAGTAATCAATGATTTTGTTACTAATGTGCATTGTTCTTTCTGCTTCGGGAAGCAAACCAAAAAAGTATTGTGAGTTAATCTTGATTACGACCTTTAGTTAATAAAATAATTGTGCTCGTAACTTTGAGAAAGAATGTATTAATCTAGTTTGTCTTGAATAGTAAGTTTCAAGATTAATATGTTAGTAAAAGACAAGACAAATAATATGCATGGTTTAATCTGAATAAGCAAGTCCTGCCCTCCACAGCTTGAGCCAGAATAAGAAGTGTTATTTTTTTATTCTTTCTGTAGAGTTCATAGAACATTTAGCCAATTAAACTCAGTAAGAGCACTATCTATCTTCATTCAGACCTGCTCTTTTCTATGAATGATCAGACATTGATATACTGGCTCTGGCACTGTTGCCGCTGTGCTGAAAAGTTACTGCTTTAGTCATCCACATTATCCTGGGGTTTTAGCAAGAATTAAAAAAAAATATTCCTGCCAGACTGTTGAGGGTTGGTTGGGAGTGGCGGCATATTTTTTAGAATTAAAGGTACATTGCAGGCACATTAATCCTTACATCATATTATTGTCTACAATGGAATTGTACTGCATGGAACCAAAAGCAGCTGAAACTTACCATCTGTAATGTCTTTGTAGGCAAATGCATATTCTTAGAACGAAACAGATATGTTTACATTTGCATCAGAGATAATTTGTCCATTTATATTGTATTTGTATCAAAAACATGGAGCTCCAAGTGTAGTCTTCTTTGCTTAGGTTTCTTAAAAGTCAAGGAAATGCCTTGACATTATGTTTTTGATAGTATTGAGAAGTTAAATTTGGTTGGTCATCTTTCTCTTCAAGTAGGACTGCTCTAATCAGAGCTATAGGTTTTTGCTCTTAGAGTTTGGATAGATGTAGTTCTCTAATAGCTCAGTTGCTTCCTGCAATAAATATAAACAATGCCAGTTGTCTGTTCTGTAATAGTAATCCGTGTATATAAAAGCAGTTTCCAGAAGACAAAGGACAATAATTTTAATATATGGATACTGAATGATACAGAATATATACTTTTTAAGACCCTTAAAAGTGTGAAAGAGTGCCTGCATTTTTCAAAATCTATCCATCATCTTAAAATATTACTTTCACATTGTCTTTTTTGCTGCAAGTAAAATATAAGGACAACTGGTTTATATCTTAGAGGGGGAAATCTTTTTACATATGATTTAGGATGGAAAATTTAGATAGTCTTAGCTGGTACGTTGTCAACTATGCTATGCTAGCTATGCTATCTTCTCTAGTTATGATCATTTAATGTTTGACACTAGGGTTAATTCAGTCTTTTGTTAAGGTAGTATTGATCTTCTAGTGCCAGAGAATGGATCCTGACCATCCTGTCTTAACAGGTGATCAGTTACAAGAGTACCTTTCAATTCAGCTGTAAGAGAATCCAACATGATGTCCGTTCCCTGCTATCTTTTCTTTTAGCGTACTGTGAATTTGATGCTGAGGTGTGGAGGGGCGAGGACATTCCTACAGTAGGCAAGTCATGAGGAAAACATTCAGATTCTGAGAACTGCATTAACACCCCAGAGATAACTTGAATGAATGAGATCCCATGTCTATAATGTTTGCTTTGTTTATGAGTCATGACTAATAATAGCTAATAGATACTTCCCTAAATTTATTGAGTACTCAACTAGATGATCTGACTGCACAATCTCTTCTGTTACTGTATATTAAATATAAAACAAAACACTAGATTTCATGCTTATTGTTGTTGTTTATATACACGTTTTGCTTTATGAAGTATTTCTTTCAAGGGAAACAGGTTAAGGAGATAGGTGGGCCCTGTCCTCAAATCAGATGTATGGAGACATTTGTTAGTCTGCATGCATTTGAACAAACCAGTTGACTAATAATGTTCATATGAACAGAAATATACATGTAACATTAAGTTTTTCGACAATTTTGCATTCTATTTCAGAAAAAACTTTTCCCTTCTGAAATCCCTCAAAATAGTTTTTTAAACAGAAAACAAAACAAAACTGTAATATTTTTAATTATAAAATGATAATTGAGTGTGTCACTATTTCATATTCATATAATTATAATCCAATAGGCTGTATGTTGAGAGAAAGAAACAATCAGAACTACTATCTGGTCTTATTTTTAAAAAAATTAGTGATAGCTTCATTACTCCAATACTATTAATTGGTTTCTATCATTGTTTTAGTAACACTAATAATGGCAACCCTTAAAACTAGAAAAACAATAATAATGGCAAACCCCTAAAACTAGAAAATCTTTCAATTTAATTTCTCTGGTTGTTTGGATGAGCACGTTTTTATGAATACAGTTCAGCTTTTATAGACAGTTCAAAGAAATGTTTTCCTTTTCTACTGCAATAATTTATCACAACATTTTAAATGTAGAAAGCACTATGATGGGATACAGAAAGAATCTGAGTAATGATACTCCTTTATATCTCATATTTTCACACAATTCTTTATGCTCAGGTTACAGTTCAAAATACTTGTTTTTGCTAGTAAAAGGAGCCCATTATCACACTTTAACTGGAGTGATCATTTGAAAAGAAATTTCTTTAAAACTTATCAAAGTATGTGAATTTTTAAATTTATTTCTTAGATCATAAACAGGAACTTTGCTTTGATAATTTTTAGCTTGTGTTTATCTTAAATTTCAGCCTTTTGCCTTAATTTTCTACTGGGAATATTGGGTTGGGTCCAGACTGTTATTTGCCAGGAGGATTGCCCCAGAATTGAATAATGCAGTACACTCTTTCTGTTGGAAAAAGGGGGAAAGCAAAAGAAGATTGGCGGGGTCAGATAAAATATTACAGGAAGAGAGGAATTAGTGAAGATTCCCCCCTCATCTCACTAAGTTGTGGCTTCTCAGCTTGGCATAAAGTAGCACAAAAGTTCCTAAATTATTTCCTATTAAAATGATTGAAACAATTAAGAAAACAAAAGGTCGATTTGGTAAGATATTTTTCTTAAAACCTGGAAGGCACACTGTATACTAAACAAGTATCTCTCCCCTGTACTGTATATAATTGCTGCTGCTAGGTAGAAATCATTTTCAGGGGCCAAGAATATGGATTGCCCCTTTCCATCCTGGAGCAGAACAGGGAACACATAAATAGTCCATTGGGAATTGATCTTTGCTGAATTGTGTCTATGTTTAGTGTGCTCATATTCAAATGTTTCAGTTTGGTATAAAGTGGGAGCCACTGAGCCCTTACCATTTCTCTCATTTGCAAAATAACAGCTTAGGTCTCAGATTTGAGGTATTTCAGCTATCTGGACCAGTACAAATGAGAGTAATATTAATGCTGTGTTGACAGGTAAAAGCTTGCATTAAAAAGGATCTGTTACACAGCTCCTCAGATTCTCTAGAATATAATTATGCATTTAAAAGTTCTCTAACCTGCGGTTGCATGTTGTTTCTCAGTGGTCAGAAAGTGAATATCTAAATCTTTCCCTTTATTACTGAATTATTCATGGCCTGTTATGTTTTATGTTTTGCCTTCTTTATTGCAAAAATCCAAACAAAATCCAAATAAAATTAAATTTCAAAGCCAGGGATGACCATATTAATTTGAAAATTCTCAACAGTCTGACTTTTGTTTTAAATTTAAAAAACCATCCATTATTTATTCAGAAAATACTATTTCAAGGATAATACAATGAATTGAGATAAAAACATATTCCGGAGAGGTAACTTAGTAGCATCAAGAATTTCAAACTTTTATTTCCTTGCGTTCAGAGTTCAGATTAGATGTTTTACCATTTTTGCTCATTCATTCAAAAACAAGGTATTGACAATGGTGTCTTTATAATGCTCATTTGTACATAAAGATGTAGTTATTTATTTTACCCCATTTGTATCATATCAAGTTTTTGTAAATGTTTTGAGTTCTGTTTTTAAATTATTTTGTATTTTATTTTTATAAACTGGTTCTAAATAAAATCATTCAGCATGCAAACAACATTGACTAAATTTGTCAGTTTATTTTTAATGGAACTCATCTAAAAATAGTTCTGGATGTAATATAAATTGGAACAAGCTATGAAAAACAGTATCTTTTTCTCTCTGAAAGATGGAACTCTGGTGTTGAAAAGAGGAATGCAGATATGTGAAAAATCAGCTTTGAAATGTTAATAATGCAGCATTTTAATAAATCTTTTCTACAGTGATGAAATAAATATGGATAAATATGGATGTTTTTCTGCTTGGTCTATTTCTTGTTAGCACATTCAACCAATTACTGTTGGGTTCATCATGTCCCTATTAACAGCTTGGATGTACAGGTGGTCCTCAACTTACGATATAATTGAGCTTAAAATTTTGGTTGCTAAGCAAGATAGTTGATAGGTTTTGCCCCATTTTACTTTTATTGCCACAGTTGTTAAGTGAATCACTGCAGTTGTTAAGTTGGTAACATGGTTGTTAAGTGAATCCGGCTTCCCCAGTGACTTTCCTTGTCAGAAGATAACAAAAGATGATCCCATGACTGCAACCGTGATGATCCTATGATGACTGCACACTGCAACCGTCAAAAATATGAATCCGTTTCCAAGCATCTGAATTTTGATCACGTGACCATGGGATGTGGCAACAGTCATAAGTGTGAAAAATGGTCATAAGTCACTTTTTCCAGTGCAGTTGTAACTTTGAATGGTCACTAAATGAGCTGTTGTAAGTTGAGGATTATCTGTATTTTGCTTTTTAAAATGTTTTAGAATGCAGTGTCATTCCCATAAAATAAATACAAAACAGATGAATATTAGTATTATATTTGTTTTTAAATATAAAAGTTTAGTATTTTAAATCTAGGGAATCAGAAAATCAGAATCAAAAGTATTTAGATATATAAATATAAATTGATAGAAATTTACTATTTTAGCAACAAATAAGTGATTATATTTCTGTGTAATGTACTATTATTTTGGACACAAGTAGTTATGAATAAGGTTCCTAGGCATTGTCAGGTTGTGTATACTGATGTGTATACATCAGGTTTCTGCTGTAAAACTGTTCCTGTTTAATCATTATTCACACATTTCTCACATTATATAATCTACCCATGAAAGTGAAAAATAAACAGGGTCAGGATAATAGTAACAAGTTAAACCCATTTGACAAAACAACTGCATATGTCAGTAGGTCACCATGACCTATTGTTATCTTAGGAAAGGTCACACTCTCTTTGCAATCTTTGAATAGCTGTCTGTACCTGTATTGAATCATTCAATGTAGAACAGCCACTTACCGTACCTTACTTCAGTGGTGTAAAGAAGTGAGCCTTGTATGAGAGCAAGATGCCAACTCTGTTTCCATACTTAATTTGGCAACTCTCTGAGTAGCAAAGATTTAAACAATTCATCTACCATTATTAGCAACATTCTACTGTATATTATATAGCAAAACTAATTTGTGTAAATAAATAAACATATTGTAGATCTTAGACCAGATATGGCAACATGTGGCAGAAACTTTAACTCCCCACAACATTATCATTTTATGGTGGCATAAAATAGGAGCAAAAGAATAAACCAGAATATAAAAAGAAATTCAGTACTACAAATAGAAAAGATTTCGTATCACACTTACTGTATATGCTGATTATTTATTATGGTCAAATTTCTTAAATGTTCATGATTAATGGTTTGTGTGGGGTGGTCATAATTCTTTCAGAAGATGAGATAGTCTATACTGCCATCCTAATTTATGCTTCAAACCTGAATGCTTTCATTCAAGACCCAAGAGTAGACTTCTTTGTCTTTGACACTAGTCTATACTTAAAAATTGTTACTAATATTTTAATATTAATAAAAGTACAAATTATATGTATGTATGTATATGTGTGTGTGTGTGTGTGTAAATGTTTACACACAAGCTGTATGTATGTAAATCTTTTCACCATAGTGTAAAAGTAAATTTGTATTTATTAATGTTAAAATTAATTAGAATATATCCTTTTACTCTTGAGACCAGGGGGGTCTACCCCTGGCAACTTTTAAGACTTGTGGACTTCAAGATGGCTGGCTGAAAAACTGAGAGTTGAAGTCCACAAGTCTTAAAATTATCAAGGAAGGTCACCCGTTTTAGAGTAAACTATAACGAAATATTTACAACTGCAAGGATAGGACAAGAAAAATTCCTAGGAAGTCAAGGTTGCAGGACAGAAGATGTTATTTGTGGCACATTTTTTCTGGTAAAGTATTTGGAATATTTTCTTGTTTATTATACGGTACTTGCCACATTAAAGAACTTTTCTACAAATATCCATATATCATCAACTCCATTTTGAAGATTTAAACTGGTGCTGTTTGTATGCTGCTTCAGTATGATTTGGAAAATTGCAGATTTTTGACAAAAATACTTTGAAGGAGAGTTAAAGGAATCATAGTTATTTAAATAATACATACTTTGATGAAATAAATAATACATACTTTGAAATAATACATACATCTCCCTCTGGGGGATGGTAGAGGACAGGAAGGCCTGGAGGAACATTGTCCATGGGGTCGCGATGGGTCGAACACGACTTCGCAACTAACAACAACAACATACTTTGAGGCAAAGCAAAAGATTCAGAGGATTTTCTGAAGCCTCCAGTAATAATTTGCCTGAACTGCTGTACCCAAGCAAAGATAGCTTTGTTAATGGGAATATCACTTACCTCAGAATGCTGCCCAAATCACAGCTTCTTTCTATTGAAATAAAATCTTAAGAATCCAGTGCTAATATGAATAAAGATTCAAGTTGATTCAGTATGTATCAAGTCATTATGTGAAAATTAACATATTTGCTGTATATCTTAGGCTGCCCCAAAAAGGATTAGTAGACTTTTAGAAATCAACCTATGTAAATATATTTTCTGGCTTTAATAAGTCGTTATAGTGGATAGCTACTTTTTTGTTATTGAATTCTGAATTGCAAGGTTATTCCATTTCAATTTTCAGGGATGTTGTTATTACAGCACTTATCTTTCACAAAAGGACAATAGTATTATTTTTTCCTTCCGTTCAATTTTGTCCAATTCTTGGAATCTATTCAGACAAAGCTCTGAAGTTTTCTTGGCAAGTTTTCACAAGTGGTTTGCCATTGCCTCCTTCCAAGGGTTGAGAGAAAGTGATTGGTCCAAGGTCACCCTGCTGGGTCCATGCCCAAGCAGGACTTGAATTCCTGATCTCTTGGTTCCTAGCCTGATAACTTAATCACTATACTAAACTGGCTGTCAATGGTAATAATAAGGGGCTACAAAATGCATTTTCTCAACTTGAACACTTGAAGATTTATAAACTATTTCCCCTAATTGTTCAAAGTCTGATTTCATTTGTGATTACAACAAAGAGTATAAATAGTATAATGCTATTGTGTTACCTGTATCCAAACCTGAGGATGACTATGTATGCATGTACTACTGTTAAAAATTTCTTATACTTCAAAGAAATTGTCTCTGATTAAAAATGTATTAAAAGTGATTGTATTATCCATAAACATCCAATTGTTTTAATATCGGTATGAAGCAATTTGAAATGAGGTATGTCTATATGAGATTAATGCATTAAAATTCTTATCTGCTACAAGAAGCCTAAATGTATC
>JANHFQ010006758.1:2004-13227 GCA_032468035.1 Aparallactus werneri | reverse complement strand
TATTATCTACCATCTAGATAATAGCATCTAGACAAATTGCTTCCCAATTTGGTTAAATTGTTGGTTTTGACAGGCTGTTCTTCTGACTTAGGCCTAGCTCAAGATGCACTTTGTCAGAACATTATGATTAGTAAGAGAAGACTGAAAGCTGTGGGATCTAGATAAAACTAATTTCTGTGTTTCTTCAATAAACGGAACGCACACTCGGAATTATTAGCAGCTCTGCCCCACAATTTTTCAGTTTTCAGGAAAGGTCCTGGCATCTTCAGGGCACTTCAGTTTAACAATGATGCTACTATTTTATGTCTTATTGTTAGTGACCTTAAATGTAGAAATAATTGTAAAACAACAAAAACAGGCATATTTGTTGTTGAACCACTTGTACGAATGAGTAAAAAAATACCCCTATCAGATATTGCTAACAGGTCTGTTTTTTTTTTCTTTGTAGGACTTTTCCAAGGAATTAGAAGCTGTGTTAAGAATATTCATTTCCAAAACCCACACTACAGAACCAAAGACTTTTGCTTGTGATTTAGGATCGCAGCCAAGAGAAACAGTTGCAGCCCAAAGTTAACAGAATTGCCCATGTTTAAAAATGGTTGGGATTGCTTATAAGTGCCCTGACAAAATTGCACTCAAAGTTTGTATGGATCTTGTCCTCAAAGATGATGCCTCTCCAGTGCACTGTACTGAAGGACAAGGAAAAAGCCAATTCAAGCACCTTAATTAGAACTGCAGGAACAAAACTTTTTTTGTACAGAAATGTGTGGCTTCCAAGTTCCAGAATCTTTACAGATGGGTGAAACACACTGAAGGGATCTGTTTCTAACATGAAGGGGATTCTTACTTTGCAGTGAATCCCGTTGAGCCATTGACAGGTAAAACTAAATGTAAGTGTGGTATTTAATCGGGTATTTCATACATGCTCGTACTTGATTTTTTTCAGTTGAACTTTGGAAATACAATCATTGCTATCAGAGCACTAATATTGGCTTGGATTTTTTTTAAAGGAGGCCTGCCCTTGCCACATTTTGTATTTGTGATTTTCTAATGGAGAGAAAAATAGTTTTATGAGGAATATTATTTTGAATGGTGCCACCATTTAATTATAAACTGAAATAGTTGTTTTTAAAAGTATTTATATAGAAGATGGCTCTACAATCTTGCCAATAGAAAAGCTTGAGAAAAGGACTGACATTACTTTGATAGGAGTCTGAATTTCCTATGGACTCTCCCTTTCTCTTTTTCTTGCACTATAGTAATGTAGTTTTCTTCTGGAAACCTGCTTGTTTTATTATTAAAGATAATGGGTGAAATTGGTGCATGCTATAGATTGTCTTTTTCTGTCTTCCTTAGAAGTGATCCCCAAAATTTTACGCAGCGGATTTCTGGATGAGATGGCTACTGGGTTAGTTTTTGCTGGGCTATTCAGAAGCTCTATTCTAAAAAATGTGTGGAAAACACATGGCTTAAGCCAGTGATGGGTAACCTTTTCGGCACCAAAGTGCACGCACGCATCCCGAAAATGCAACACCCCTCTGCGCATGCACACAACCCATGGCCCCTGTACATGCATGTGCAACCCCCTGCATGTGCCCTGCCCACATGCACACACGACCCATGTGCACCCTGCCCCATGTGCAAATGTGCACAACTCTTGTGTGTGCACCCCATGCATGCACATGCAACCTCCATGTGTGCCCCCCGCGCATGCATAGGAGAGACCCGAAGACCAGCTGGCTCATGGGAGGCATGTGCATGCATATGCGGCAGAGCTGAGCTGGGGTGACAGCTCGTGTGCCCAGAGAGAGGGCTCTGCGTGCCACCTGTGGCACATGTGCCATAGGTTCGCCATCACGGGCTTAAGCCATTGTTCTCAACCTTGGCACGTTGAAGATATCTGGACTTCAACTTCCAGAATTACCAAATCAGCAAAGCTGGCTGTGGAGTTCTGGGAGTTGAAGTTCTTGAGAAACGTTGACTTAAGTTATTTACTCTGGCATTGTAAAATAGTAACATTAATTTTGTGTGTGTGTGGGGGCAAAGAATTCAACAGGAAAAATGCCACTTTTAGCCATTTTCTATATATAAAAAAAGTATTTATTGTGAGGATATGAAAATAGCAATCTTGGTTAAAAGCAGATATGGGCTGAAGGTATGTTTCAATAAAGTGGTATATTTTGTCACATTCAATAAAAGATTTCCCCCCCACTTTAATTTAAGACTATTCTTCCTACCCCAGGCATTCACAGGTACCATAGTGTTATAAGTGCAAAAACTATTATATAAATATATTTTAATGTAACAATTACTTCTAGAAAGCATACATTAATTGAATAACCGTAAATATAATTGGCTTCAGCATATAAAATCATTTCAAAATAAGTATATATAAATAACTTAAGTTGTAAACATAGAAATAAACAGTTGTATGCAGTTATAAAAATAAACATCTGACACTCTGTACAATAAACATCCTTTGACAAGCACATCCGCGTTATGAGAGGAGTCCATCTTAAATGTGCCTTCTAAAATTGCTTGATTCATTATTAGGGGTGCCAGGTTCAAAAAGTGAAGAAAAAACAACAACACAGTAAGTAGCCGGTGATTCTTGGAATGCAAACCTAGAGTCAGATCTGCTTCCCATCTTAAATGATGTGATTTTTGGTAGAGAAGATAATTTCTACCTCCCACTTCAAACAACACAGAGGACAACAAAGCTAGTATTTCCGATGCTACACATTATTTCTATAGTTGTATCAACTGCTTGGCATTGATCAACATTTATTTTGTCAGTCACCGTCTGTGCTTTATTTGGATCATCTGGTGCTTATGCTTGTGCTACACGCCAAGTTGATGTCTACGTAACAAAGCCAAGTCAGTATGCACTGAAATATAGTTTCATTTATGCTGCCCACAGTCCCCAACTAATTTAGATCAGTGAATTAGTTTTACACCCTGTTGTTCAACAAAAAAAATTGTGCAAGCAGTTCCCTTTAAGATCCAAAGGCACTTTCCACATATTTGTGAGGGAAGGGAGAATTCTCTTCACTTATTCCAGCAAAAAACGAGATACAGAAAACCACGTTCTGTGGGCAGCCTCCAAAGACCTGTCATTTCTTACTACCATTGTCATTTCTTATGCTACCATAATTACTAAACTTAATTGCTATCCAATTAATATCAAAGAACAGTGACATGTTTTACAGCCTTTTTGTCTTTTCTCTCCCAAACTCTCAGTTCTGTTTTAAGGAACAAATACCGCTTAGGAATTTTTACCTCATGAAATGCCGCAAGTAAGTTGCGGGCAGTTGTAGTAACAAACTGGATGTAAAACCTTAAGCTCTCAAGGGGGAATAGGTCCCCTCAAATTCAGTTTGACTCCTGGGGAACACACAGGCATAATCATTCAATTTTCTTGACAAGAAATGTGCCACTGTCTTCCTCCAGGATTAGCAAGTTTCTAAATACTAAATGCTGGCTGGCAGAAAATGGTAATAGGTAGCAGTAATGCTAGGTTACATAACTTGATTTGTATTCTTAGAAATAACCTGAATCAGATAGGTTGCGCATTCACATGAATAAAACCTACTTTCAGACACTAATTTCTATAGGAACAGTGAGAGATGAGAATGTTAATTTATGCTCGTTCACTTTGAACCTAATTATGTGAATGGTTTGACATTTTATACAATCCTATTTATTACTAAAAAAACAGACATTGAAGAGTGCAAGTACAAAAATGTAATTTTATAAAGCAGCTCGTGGGGAATGCAAATCGATATGACACGAACAGTTGAGGTTGAGAGGTTTGATTTTCAACCTGACAAAAGTCATGGGGTAAAACCATGGTGGATTTCCTCTGCTTTCAGCTTATTTTCATTACCGTTGATCCTGTTGCTCTTCCAAGAAAAGAAAGAGTGGCAAGGATATTTGCTGAATGAGATGCTGTGACAGGAATTCCTTTCCAGCATTCAGAATGTAGTGGTAGGAAACTTGCAGTTGTGTTAATGCTGTTATCTTACTGGTTTTCAATCTTATGGCGGAGTGACTCTGTAGTGCGAAAAAGTGTATCCTGTAGCAGAACATTGTCTCTCTTCCTGAGTTGCATTTCTGACCGACAGAAAGCAAAAACCAGTTCTCATTTTCACAACTTAGCACTCCCCTTGAGAGTGAGTTACTTCTCCAGCCAGTAATAACGTAGAGTTGTTAGGCATTTTTCATGGATCAGGCACTCTACAAAGAGCTTTAAAGTAGCTTAGTTTAGCTTCCAAAATGAAATGTTCCTTAAAAAAAAAAAGTTCTTTTGTGTTTTACTGCACCAGAAGACTTTCCTGTAATCATCTGGGTGAAGGAAAAATTCAATGTAAAATCAATATTTCAAGGAAAACTTCTTGACCAGTGTATCGGTAAAAGTTGCCTTTTCTCTAAACCACCAAACAGAAATCTCATTCAAGGTGTTTTTCCCGTAACTGAGCGAGAACAATATTTGTAATGCGGAGTAACCATGTAGTATTCTGCGTGGTCTGGCCAGGCTTTCTTCCTGCCACCAGTTTCAGAAAGCAAATTCTGCTGTTGCTGGTATTTACATTTTGTTACTGAGACAGTGTTTGTTGATAGTATGTATTATGCCCATCTAACTGGTGAGAAAATGGGAAAGCTGAGCAATTACTAAAGGTGGTCGCTTTACAAAAGAGCTCAGAAGTCTTGCAGGAATCGCTGGGGCACCAAGGTCAACCTGCAAGAATCCAGAAGGGGGAAAAATATTAGGCAATATTTGGCAGTGCTATTCAATACCGAGTGCTTCTGTACAACAGTGCTACTTTTTACAGGGTGGCCAAAAGATTGACGGGTGGAGTTGAAGTGCTCCTTCGGTTATAAGTGTGAGTGAGCTGCCAAGGATTGTTTAAATTTAATATATTTTTAATTTTTATACTGTCTGTTTTTAACATGTTGTACGCCGCCCCGAGTCCTTCGAGAGAGGGGCGGCATAGAAATCCAAATAATAAATAAAGTGCTCAAACTTCGATGATGTGACTGCAGGAGGCACTGTGATATCTCTAACCTTGGGTAACTGGTGATCAGTAACTATTTTTAGTGCCTTCCTAATTTCAAACAGTTGCTGAATAAATGATCATTAGCAACAACAACCTTGACTATGCAAGAATAATTCTGCAAAGTGTCGCCAGATTGCACCCATGCAGCACATATAGGAGAACACCTACAAGTAGGATGTGCTGCAGAAGTCTTTTCTACCCCTGCAAATGTGGATTTCAAAGAGCAATAGTATCAAGCTTTTTTCCAGTTGATAAGGAACTAGTTGATTACAATCCTTTGCACATCTTAGCATCATTTTAGGAATTAAGTTCTGAAGACATTTAAAGCTGTCATGACAGACATTTGTGCATCTTAAGTTATAATCTCTCAGGTGATGTTTATTGTTGTAATGTTGTGTTTGCTCTCCGCACAGAATTAGTATTAGATACTAACCTATTCTCCAGCTTCCTCACAATATAAATAAATCTAGTCCTTGACTTATAGCCATTCTTTTAAGAACTATTTGAAGATACGATGCCACTGAAAAAAGTAACTTGTGGCCAGTCCTTGCATTTATGACCATTGCAGTGTTTCTGTGATCACATGATAAAAATTTGGGCACCTGGCATGTAGTTACAACAGTTAAAGCATCTGGCGGCCACATTGTCGTTTGCAACTTCAGGGGGCTTCTATGAAGCAAAATTTGGTGGAAATTGGATTCCTTTAGTGACCACGTGGTTCTCTTTATGACTTGTGGTTCATCAAATGATCACAGCAAAAAAGGGTCATAAAATCAGGCATAACCACATTACTTAGCAATACAAATATCAGTCCCAATTGTTATAAATTGAGCACTATCTATAGCGAAAAAAGCATCTGCTTTTGAGGCTAGCTTCATCTTACAGCGAATGTGGGGCATTATTGCTACTAAAAAATAAATAAACAAGGAACCAGGGGCACTCGTACAGCAGTGTAAAAATGTATGACTAGATTTATGGTCATTCGTATGTATTGCCTTAATAATAATCTGGACATAAAATAGGCTAGATAGTCTGCCCTACAAAAATGGCAATAAAATGGGTTGGATTTATGCCACTAAATGGATTTATGCCACCATGGATATCTACGGTCAGAGCAAGGATACCAGTTGTTTTTGAATAGTGCCATCTCATTTTGGTTTTCCTCTTGTGAATAGAAGCTTCAGAAGCCTAGCTGGCATCCTACCGATACCATGCTGGCTACAGTTCACTGCTTTGCTTGTTGCCAGTAACAGTTCTATAGCAGGATATAAACAACCATGCAATAATGAAAAACTCTGCAAATCAGTATGCCTTTGCTATAAGATCCACTAAGCAAGAATCTTAAAATCTTTTCATACTTTCTTGCACAATTTATTGCTGTTAGATACATTTTTATTTGCTCTGTCACTATGCTGTAGAAAGCAACCTTCCATATATAATATATATATTTACAATAATGTTTTGGCCAGTCTCTGCAGATACCTACCTGTACCATATATACGACTTTAGTGATGTCTTTTCCATTCATGGTATCAGGTTGTAATATCCATGCACTGGGCAAAATCTCTCCTCGTACCATTTCTTTACATGGGCGAGGCATTGACTCTTCATAGATAGACTGAAGAGCTAAAATGTACATGTTTTCCTAGGTGAAAGAAAGGAGAGTTACATGACAAAAACCCACTACTAGTAGCTCTGGGGTTCTCCCATGGACTGGCTTTCCACCCTTTATCAAATAATTTTCAACATAAGAACAGGCTGTTAAGACTTTTCTGATATTATAGTAGTACAGGAACCTTGACTGGTTATTGAATTGGTGATAAAGAATAAAGTTATGGTTGGTGAATGAAAGTACTTACAACTGGTCCCCAACGTTATGTCCATTGTAGCTTGCTGGGGAATTCTGGGAGTTGAAGTCCAGATATCTTAAATTTGCTAAGGTTGAGAAACACTGACCTATTTCCTGCCACCTATCTCTCCTCCCATTTATGCCCTTTTGTTTCCCTGCACTTCACAGCCCTTATCACCCTAGCTGCTAGCTGATTGTGTTCTTGCTCTCGCTGCTGGCTACACAAGGCTCTCTTCTCAAGGTTGCTCACAGCAGTTTCAAGTTGCAAAACTTGGGGAAGATAGCTTCAAATGGCTACTGGTAGCCTCATGAAGTGATAGGGCAGGTAAACCTCAGCAGGGCAGCAGCTCAGCTGGGGCAAAGGAGCATAGGGCAAGCCAGGACCTGGGAGTGCAGAGTCGCGAAAGTGACTGGAACTCGGCTGGGGTGGCTGCTTGTCACTCTACAAGGCAGGATGCAGGGCAGGCAAAAAGGCAGAGACTGGGTGAGGAAATATAGGGAAGGCAGTCCATTACCTTGGAAGAGCTAAGGCTCAGGGGTTGGAGATTCCAAGTCCAGAATGGCTTAGGATGGGTCTTTGGCTAACAACTGGTGGAATTTGGTTAATGACAGCAATGAGGACTGCTGGGATTGCTGTTAGTAAATGATGCAGCAGGAGAAATCATGCTTTATGTCCCCATTGTTTAGCAATGAAAATTCTGGTCACTTGTAGTTACAAATCGAGAACTAACTACATTAAGACTTGGTTATTTGGAGGGGCTGCCTACGTGCCTGGCTGATCCGATCTGGTAGCGCTGACATTTTCTGGGTTTTTTCGATTAAATAATGCCCTCTATCAGGATGCCAAGAAATAAGCCACCTTTATTGAAGTACCTGATTTCTGCAGTGAGGCTTCTTCTAGGATCTGGGTGACTCCTGACTCTACCAGACCTTTAAAAAGGCATGGTTGTCGGTCTAGGCCTTTTCCAAGGGGGACTTCTGAGAAACTTGCCTGGGTTTTTCACTGTTGCCTGAAACCATCATTTGGTTCCTTTGTATTTATTAATACCTTTCTATTGGTTTTAATTTATGAACCATCTAAGCTCTCTGGTGGAGTCCCAGCAAAAAGCCCCAGCCATGAATACTAACAGTATATTTTAATAAACTTACAATAATAGAAATTTGTGAGTCTGAAAGTACCTCTCTTCTCCCTTACTTTACTTCTGAGGTATCCCCTCTCCCCCCATTTCATTTATCAGACCACTGAAAGAGACTGCTTTCTCCTGTCTCATAAGGTCACTCCCATATACCATTATACTGAGTCAGATGGTATATAAACATCATCATCATCATCATCATCATTAAATATACATAATTCATGGGAAAATGTTTGTGGGATTATTTTTAAAAATTTCAGTAACTGAAAGTAAATGAATGAATTTATGTCCAACTATTTAAATGTAGAGATGGAGACAGAAAACCTCATAGGTGCAATAACTGTTAAGCTTGCCTTGTTAAATTAATTGGATTATTTCTAGATACAGGAAGTAACTGAACCACATTGCAAACAGCGATCTATGTACCTCTTTGGCTTCTACACAGATACAGCAGAAATCCCTTGGTTGCTTTTGGTAACAAAAGGAATCCTCACTCACCACGTATACTGTAATTAAATCAAAAGAAAAAAATTGAGCTATTTAGTCCAATGAAGAAAACAGCACACCAATCAGATGACTGAACTTAATAAGTCCATATCCAATATTTTTAGCCTCTATCCCTTCTAGCTTTTTTGTCCTCATAATGCATCCAGAAGACAACAGTATACATCTTACTATATTTGATTTTTAAATATCAAATATTTAATTGGGTTTTTTTTACTGTTTTAATGTTTTTATTATATAACTATTAATTTTAATTGTATATATTGTTGTTTTTATTGTTGTAAGCCACCCTGAGTCCCATGGGAGTTGGGCGGCCTATAAATAAAAAAAAACAAAACAAAACCTGTATTAACACACTTCAAACCAGGTATGATTAGCGGTATCTATAATAAATGAAACACATTCTTAAAAATTCAGTGCAAAGCTAAAAATAATACCCATAAAATCATAAATAGCTTGAAAATCAGAGCAAGATCAGAAAGTAGAACAATATCCATTTAACCAAAGGGGGAAGAGGCAGATCCTAAACTGATATCAAAAGCTCAAAATGCTTGGCACTAACTTTATTTAAAGATTTCCTCTGCAACAGAAGCTATTACAACTATGCTGACAATGTAATCACCACAGTGGAATAATAAAACAAAATAAATGCCCCGAAGTATCTTTCCAGCTGCCCAGATGACAGCTACCAGTGCAAATTTGTTTTTAAAAGACTCTTTTCTTACAAAAAAAAAACCCCGTCATTTTTTTCTACCACTCCCTCATGAGGACAGTGAACATGTGTCAAGCAACTTTGGTCAGTCCCATCAAGGTGGCGCAGTGGTTAGAATGCAGTATTGCAGGCTAACTCTGCCTGTAGTCTGGAGTTTAATCCTGACCAGCTCAAGGTTGACTCCGCCTTCCATTCTTCCAAGATCAGTAAAATGGGGATCCAGTTGAGGCAATAGGCTGAAATTTGTAAACCACTCAGAGAGTACTTTAAAGCACTATGGAGTGGTATGTAAGTCTAAATGCTATTGCTATCTTGTGCTTTGGAAAGCATCTACCGAGAATTTGGTTGGTCCAACAACACAAGGGAAGCACCAGAGCAGAGGGGCCATATCTGCAGCAGAAAGAAGCAAATGGATCTCAATCTCTGACTTGGTCATCCTAAGAGTAATTTATGAAGCACCAGAAATCATGCATCACCTCCAGTCATATGGCCATAGAGGAGGGGATGAGAGGAAAGTGGTGCTACAAACTTAGTTTGTACGTTAAAATCAGCTATGGAGATTCTGTATACTTTCAAAGCAGAAAAGGGGATAACATTTCCTCGTTTTTAGCTAAATCCCTTCATTATTCCTATGAAGGATTATGCAATGGTATGAAACAATTCAGACAAAGTAGAACTATGAGCTCTCTTCAACAATAGTAAGTACTGTGGTGTAAAAAGTACTCACCCAATTCAATATTGTTGGTTATTTTCTTATGTACCTGAGCTGTGGTAATGGTTTTGTCATACAAATGTCGCTTACTGGCATCCTTCAAGATACACAATACCATGGAAAGAGGTTGGTTGATCACTCCAGCTCCCAAAAATCCATGCTTAGTTGTAGATGATGGGAAGGCTTTATAATAAACAAACACGTTCTTCTCTGTGCACTGATATCTAATGGAGAAATAAATGCAGGATGAAAGCACGTTTTCTGCAAAAATACCATAAAAGATACTCTCTTGGTATAAATAGAAGGGATCTATGGCCAAAACTTACTTCCAGCCAGCGGTTGCCTGCCCACTGTAAAGGCTTTTCAAGTCATTTGAACATACTGCCATAACCTTTAAAGCAAGTAAAATGCAATGTTATAGTTCAGAAGCTGCAGCCCCTTTATATAAAATTCAGCTTTATTTAAATTTAGTGACAACTTATTATGTTCTCTTCTGACGTCCATGCAGGTATCCAGCAACCTATTGGAACCGGGTTTAATTTTCCTAATTTAAATTAGTGACAGTAAAAACAAAAAAGTAGCTGAATATATAAACGTATCACTTACATCCTTGATGTGGATGTACCTCCTAGTTGGAGGGATGTGAGCAATAGTACTTTGGCTTGCAAAGAAATCTCTAGGTCACAGATCCTAAGTTTGCACAAAATATGGTGGCAGGTCAAGTTGATTAAAAATCTGGAATGTTAAACTCAAAGCAACCAATCAAGAGTGGGAAGATTTTCACCCTCTTGGGAGAGTCTTTTAAGGGGGAAGGAACAGCTTCATTTTGCCTGATTTTATCATCCCTCCTGAGAGGAAAGTATTTAACCATCCAGACATCCAATTTCTAGGCTGTCCAAAGGTGACTCTGGGTAACTTCACAAATCACACGCACAAACACATGAGAAGAGAAACAAAAAACAATCTCCCATTTCACCAGACACTCTAACCAGTGGTAGGATTCAAAAATTTCCCCTACCGGTTCTATGGGCATGGCTTGGTGGGTGTAGCTATGTGTTCAGCCAATCAGAGAAGGTATTTGTCAGGGTCAGCCAATCAGAGGTGGATTTTCCGGTTCTCAAAATTATTGCTACCGGTTCTACGGAACCTGTCAGAATAGGCTGAATCCCACCACTGACTGGGACCACCTGCACTGGTTTATGCCAGAGTCTCTGCAGTTCGATTTTCAAGTCCTGATATCGGGTGATTTTTTC
>JANHFQ010006754.1:22926-37082 GCA_032468035.1 Aparallactus werneri | reverse complement strand
GCCAGCAAAGCTGGCTGAGGAATTCTGGGAGTTGAAGTCCACAAGTCTTAAAGTTGCTAAGGTTGGGACCCACTGATATAACAAAACAACTAAAATATATTAATTATATACTAAATATATTAAAGCTTTTTGCTATGTTAGCTCTTAAAACAGTCAGTCAGAAAACAATATATATTAAAAAAACATAATTCTGTATAAAAGGACAACTGTAATAATAATGTTACTGGGAAAACATTACACAAATAATTTTTCTTTTCTCCACAGCAGACTTCAACAATGTTAACTAATAAGATTTCTGTCAACAGTTTCATAAGTTTGATTCAGATGCAAGAATATCTGAAGCTGTGTGACTAACACTCTTTCCACATTTTATTTTAAAGCCACGTATTATATTTTTAATTTCTTCTCCAAGGGATGCTGTGTGCCTATTCAGAAGAAAGAGAGCAAATTTTCTGTCTTTCCCAACCAAACCCCTTCAAAGTAAGTTAGACATAGCCCCATTCCTTGTTGCCAACAATTTGGTCACACCGGCAAGGAATGATGGGAACTAGAGTCCCACATGTCTGGAAGGCGCCAACTTCGGAAAACTGACTATTTGCCATCTCAACCCGGAATAAGACAACACCTTAGCTACCAGAGCTGTTGCTGAGACATCAATTTCCTTCCTCTGGGGATGCTGTTTTCTTTTGTATTACCACCCAGGAACTGAAGAACTCCCTGAAACTCTAAAACACGGAAAGCATCAGCAAAGTCAGCTTCGCCCCGAGCATCCACGCGAATGAATCCGTGCGCTTGTCCTTCTTCCCCGTCAGAAAAGGCGTGAAAGTTCCCCGAGGCGCCCAGGGATGCCCGAAATGTTCCGGACAGGGAGCCTCTCGCCCCTTCGCACCAACGACTGAACCGACGGCGTTTTTCATGGGACCCCGGGGAGGTTGACACGCCAGACCCCCCCACCTTACCCTCTCCACAACCCCTTCACACTCCGCCTCACCGTGTAGGTCTCCACTAGCTCCGATCCAAGAATGCGGATGCTTTTGGGAGGCTCCTCGCCCTCTTCGCCGGTCCTCAGCGCCTCCATGTCCCGAATAGGAGCGCAGAGGTTCGGGACCGACGGGCTATTGCGCTCGCTCCGCCGCTCGTGGAGGTAGGCGAGCTCCGGAGGCGGCGAGCGTCGTGGCAGCTACTGCGCCGCTTCCCTCCGCGTTGGCCATGACCAGCGCAACTACAGTCGTCACGGCCGCCATATTTGCTCTCGTGCCGCCTCCCGCCCCTATCCGCTCGACTGAGGCCAGGCCCCGATAACGTCACTCAAGGCTTCGGGAAAACAAAGGGGGCGTGGCCTTGGGCTGGGAGGTGGAGCCGTGAGCCGGCCAGCGAAGCGGGCAGGGTTTGTTTATTGCCTAGTGCGCACGCCTCGATGTCTGCGTCCTCGCAGGGGGCTTTTATTTGCACTGAAAGGTGTAATGGTTTTCAGGATTTTCGTCCACCTTTGCCCAGCTTCTTTACGTCGTGAAAGCGACAATGTCAGAGAGGTGGTAGAGAAACCCCGGAAGTGTCGAACTATCAGCATAACTGATGGGGGCAAACAAAATTATAATGGAAGTGGTGGACTACCGTTCCCACCGCTGCTTTTAAGCTGGCATGGCCAGTGAAGTAAAGCCGGGTGGGGGAGTAGCCTCTCGGCTGCATAAGGCAGGATCCTTCCTAACGTATTTTTCTATTCACTTATTTAGCATGAATAATGGTTGTGTTGATCACTCCTGCTTAATGATAACTAAAAATTGTGCTATTACAGTATTGCCTTATAGTCCAGTCGCTGCTCTCTTAAGAGCAAGGCTTAATAGAGTGAAATGGAATTTCTCAAGACATTCCCATGCCATGAATTTAGGAAATGTATGCAGGTTTCCAGATGAATTGAGATATGAAAAAACCCTACTGTATATATTATTACATGTTACAAGAATATTTTCCATACTGCACGTAACACAAGTTTCATAGCACCAAGGCAAATCTTTTACATCATTCTACATTTACTGAGAAAGGTGAGAAATGTTGACTCTGAAAGTAGATGGAAAAACAGCTGTTTATATTCCTGATGTTAATTATTTGCAAGCAGTTGAGTGTTAAATCCTTGTGCCTCAGACTGATCTCAAACTTTGCTGGCAAGAGATTGTTTTAGTGTACATAATCCTTATATTTTGTTCCTAAGCCTTTGCCTAAGAGCAGGAAAAAAATAAAAAATTGATGCTCATAAAAATTCAAAAGAAAAGGTGAATAGAAATCATCTTCAATGTCACATTTGGAGCACCTTTCAATTCAAATTAAAATTTTACTACAGGAATGGTGCTCCAAGACATTGAAAAGGAATTAGAAAACAAACAAACAAACATGTTTGGTAAAAATAAGGGGAAAATAAGTCAGAAATATCTTGAAGGCAAATGATAGAAGAGCAGCCCTATTGACTTGGCTTCATTCACTTTTTGCATTGTTAATTCTGCACTGTCCAGTACAAGTCTGTATTCTTCCATGGCTATGACCAGTTAGTAGTTGATATGGATATGGCAGTTAACAGCAGTTGTGTTGGTAAATGGCAGACTGCACTGTAAAATGAAGTGCTGGGACCCCAAACTCAGGTTGCCCTGCTAAGCATAGTTAACTGGGCATATATGATGTAGAGGGAGAATGGCAAAGCATGATGGATAGAGAAGCCTCTACTGATAGGTTTCCAGAGAATGTCTTGTTTGCTATGGGTAATAAAACCTGCTTGCCCACACTCTAGTTTTTCTCTTTTCCTGTTTTTTTTTCTTTTCTCGTGGTGTTTGCTGACACTTAGAGGAACAAGCATATAACAATATTTTAAAACTGTATAAAGCTCTAGGGTTCACTGTGGTCCCCAAGCCACTTTTTTGAAGATCATACCCTTCTTCAATTAATACTGATTTGATTTCATTTTATAGAGAGAATGGACAGGCATGAATCATCACTCCTAAAATAGATTTCTTTTCATAGTTATAAAAAGAAGGAAAGCAATAACAATGGGTGGTGTGGGTAGGGAGGCTGAAAACCCTGGTTCTCCAACATTGTATGTAATATGATTGCTATCTACTATAATATGATTGCTATCTACTGTAGCCATTGTTTTACAAAAGTAGGCTTGCTGGCCACTGACCAAAAGATTGCCAAATCCTTCATTATTCCTTTTGGTTATTCCAAACTGTGGCCCCACTGCTTCTCTCACTGGATGTTCTTTTTTTTTCTTTTTCTTTTTTTAAGAATTTGGCAAATAATATGCAGCATGTTGATTTTCTCCATGAACAACATTTGGACTGGTGTTCCTATGATCAGGAAGGTTGAGAAACTTAGGTCAAGCTTAGGGACAGATACATAAAGTATTGTACCTTCATTAATGGACAGTGATGTTATTAACAACACAAACAGATAAAATTTTCTTACCTGGTTTAGTCAACATCAACTATCTATACGTTGCAATATAAAGTACAGGGTTGCTTTAGTACATAGAACCACCCGAGGCATAAAACACACTGTGTTGTACAAGTACGGCTTGTTTGCAAAAGTCTTGTAGGTAAAGCTCCAACATTACAAGGAAAATATTCATGACGTTTTATAGGACAGGATTGGACCTAATGATGCTTCCTTTATGGTATCTTCTTCCCACACTTTTTCTTTGAGATGAACATGTTTCAAAACACATTGGATCACAGGTGAGTACAGTATGTCAGGTTTATACTTTCTGCTGAGGGATGTTTCACCTATGAAACTACATTGTGATGTAGTTCTGTCTGACATGGAGCTCTTTTTTTGCGAGAGGGAAAGAGTGGGTAGTTGGAATCTAAAAAAAATCTCAATGCTTTTTGAAATGGGATGGGAGTAGAAAGATGAGGAAGAGTAAAAATATACTAAAGAAAATAACCGAGAGCATATAGCAGCTCCCCAGACTTGGATGCCACTCAAATCTATTGGGCCTGAATTTCTTATAGGGTTCTTTCTTAGACTGTAAGATCACATGCATGAAGAATATATTTACATGATGGGATTAAAATAAACTGGAGTTTTGTAATTGTGAAGAAAGATGTAACATCTCCAAATTACAATGAAGAAATAATAAAAACTTCTACAACTAGAAAAATGGCAGGTCTTAATGATAGCCTTACATTTTTAATCATCTTGTGCAATCGAATCTAGAAACTATATAACATGAAGACTAATATAAAAGGAAGCTAATAAAATGAGAGGAAATAGCTTCATGTTAACTAATTTTGATTATTGAGCATGTATATTCACTAATAATGCTGGGCTTATTAATTTTTTGTCAGCTTTACCTAGATGTGTGCAATATAGTTAGACAGAGGGGGGAGCTCTCAATCAGTGGACAGAGTTTTTTTTTTATAGCACATAAATTCTCTTCATACCAGTGCCTCTCACTGAACAATCTATATGAATGGCTGAGTAAGTTGTTTTGCTTAAAGGCAGGAATTTGCCTAGCTTGCACAGATGTTTGTAGGAAACAAAATAGAAGAGTCAGTACAAACAGTCAGATCATCAGATGATACAATAATGCCGCTGAGGAAGCCTTGTGGGGAAGAGCCACCAGGCTCTTAAGCATTCTGTCTAAGGAATTAGGGAAGTTGATGGAGTGCATTTTAAAAAAGCAATCCCATCAAAACAATCTGAGGTGGTTTCACTGGAGCCATAAACATGTCTGTGGAAAGAAGTACTATTTGATATTTGTCGTCTTCGCCTAGAATGTATGCCTATGAAGCCTATCCTTTAATAATATCCATACAGCATTTTGGAAAGAGTTCTTTTAACAGGATAGTTATTTTAGTGGGTCACTATTGTTCTGCCAGGGGGATAGGGATTTCAAAGCATTTTGATTTTTGCCATAATCCCTATTAACCACATGGAATCAGAATGCCTAAAACCCATAGCAAATGAGGGCCGTAAAGCCCAATATGTGATATAGGAGCTATCGTGATTCCTAATAAAAAAAAGCTCCAACAGAATCGGATCAGAATTTAGAAATGTCAGCTGTAACAAACTTTGCATACCTCCCTGAAGACAGGGTGAAGAGTCAGACTTGGAACGAATAGCAAGGCCATTCACAGATGTCTGTATACTGGGCTGTGTAGTTCTTGACTGACACATTTAGGGCTGACAGCTTACTATAAAAGGAGTGCTTCAAAGGACAGAAAGCTGGCAGAGGTTGATATTTGTCTCTGTACCATTTTTCATTTCCATCTAGTTCCTAACCCACAATAACTAACCATGGATGATATTTACAAGGCAGCAGTAAGTAAAATTTTCACACTCTTGTAATAAATCTCAGGCAGATTCTGAATAATTATATTTAGGATTGTAAGGAAAATGTTTTAATAAAGCGCAAGTCCTGATATTCAATCAGATTCCCTAAATGTTTTACATATTATGATATTCATTAATGCTAAAACTAATAATTTAGAATGTACTTTTTAAATTTGGTGCAGGGCATTATTATATATCCTAAGTTCCTTAAGTATCGCAAGATGGTTTTAATGAAGTCCTAACTGTATTTTCTGTGGAAATTAAAAAAATCTATTGAAGCCCAATTCTAACCAAAGCTAAAAGTCATGTAAAGCTTATGACTTTGATGGATTTTAATATAATTGTTTGGAATGTTAATATAAGTGCAAATCTTTTGATTTTTATACCCAAAGTGTTTTTTCAAAAAATGACATAGCTTCCTGTCATTTTGTCTTTTTTATGAAAGTATATTTTTCCAGATTTCTGTCTGACAAACTCAAAAATTAGTTACAGGTGAAGATACATTTTACAAATTCTAGTGGTGTATATGCATGTATAAATGTGCTTAATGAAAAATGGGTCACCAGAATCCTAGCTGCTTAAAACTCTTCAGGAGATTTGGACCACTTAAGAGTTTAAGTAACATTTGTACTGGTAAGTGAAAGAAATACTTGGAGAATGTATTGACCATAATAGAATTACCCTCAGTAATTCCACTTTAAATGCGGATAGAAAAACAGTTCTTGCTATATCTGTGGAGTAACTGGATAGATGCACTTCTTAAGAAACACTAATAAGGCATATGGGAGTAGGGCAATTCCTGCTTTGAGCTCATCCTGATGAGTGCTCAGATTCTCAGGGTAGTTTTAAACAACTGCTAGGTGCTGTAAATACCATAATTCTCCACAGCAAAAGAATAGTTCAGGATTGGACACATTTCAATTTAAAATAAAGATTCTTTTTAATTACCGTACTTATTTTTAAATATACAAAACCCTGTCCTATAGTTCATCAGTATCCTCTTGATTCTGAATGCTTTACCTACAGTGAAAAAAGAGCTGGAATTTACAAATCACTAGGAGTCATCTTGAAGTTATTAAATTATTGTGTCCATCTTTCAAGAACAGGTGTCAGCTCAAAAATTTGAGGAAATGTATTATTAGTAATACCCATTGCAATTTTTAAATGTTTTCTATAATGAAGTACTTTGTTATTTCTTCTAAAATTTTTGACATTCTTATATAATAAAATAAGAGTATTTTCCTGTTTTTAGCAGTGTTTTCAGAAGCTAACTTCTTAATTTCCCAATTTTGGAATCCTGAGGAGCAAAAACTTACCTTAGCTTGGCTCTAGAGTGAAGTTGTCTTGAATTATTTATTATGTACCCGTGGTATCCCATTTACTTACACTATACTCATTTGATTTTCACAATTATGAAGATTAATCAAAGTTGCGATATGTGATTTGTCAAAATCCACCCGGCATGCTTTACAACTGTGTGCAAAAGTGAACCCAGTATCTATTGACTAGGTCCCTTGTAATGATGCCACATGAGATGAAAGGGTGACCCAGAAATGGAAAAAAGATGTTCTTCCTGCATTTATTGCAAATCTGGTGATAGCTTTAAATGTGTTTTCAATGATCATTTGAAAAAACTACCACTCAAATGGACCTCTGAAATTCAATGGATTTATCACTTTCCCACTCATATCCCTTAGGCAGAGATAAGTTTAGAATGGCTTCCAGATGCTTCTATACCATACAACTTTCCCAGAGACATGTTGCTAGATTAACGTCTCCTGTGATAAATACCAATGTCAGTCAGCTTCTGGGAACAATCAGAAGTGTTATCTGTCTTCTTAGCACCTAAGCCACTAAGGCATAAAAATAGCCAGCTTGCCAAAATAGCCCAACTATGTGGGCTGCACAACAGAGAGGCATTTGCTGTCTTTAGACTTTTCAGCTATCCTGGGCTGTTGAGGGGAGGGAGGGGTTTGGCCATTACAATGAAGGAACAATCACAGCTGCTCTAGTTCCATCACAGTGGCTTAAATAAATGGGTTCAGTTTTCACTATGAAATTTTGAAGAGGCATCTTCTTGCTTTTGTTATCTCAGCAGTGTAGGATATACTCTGCCTGCTGGTGCTGCCACTCCTCCTCCATCATTCATTTTGTCAGATTTCCCCTTTAAGTCACTCAGGTGTTTCAGGTAAAAGTAGGTGGCAATGGATTGGTGTGTAAGTGAAAACAATCTAAGAGAACTTGTACTTCATGATAGCCTTAAAGAAGAGGAGAGGGAGCTACATAAAAGGAAGGAACCAATTTCATGCCCAGAATGCTCTATCAGTATTTGAAACAAAGATTCTCTATAATGTTTCTGTAACCATTTATGAGGAAAATGGTTGACTACTCTATTTTTCATATATCTAGGTCAGGGGTCCACAAACTTTAAACGGGGCCAATTCACCGTCACTCGGACTTTTGGGGGGCCAGACCAGCGGGTGGGCATGGCTAGGTGGTCATGAGACTGGGTGGGTGTGGCCAATTTAGCAGTCCATTAAACAATACAAATTAAAGTTTAATTTGTTATACTCCTGGAGGTGGAAAGCAGGTAGTGAAGGGATCTGGTTGCCTTGGAATCAGAGGTGATATTCAGCCAGTTCTGACAGGTTCCCGAGAACTGGTAGCGATAATTTTGAGAACCGGAAAATACTACCTCTGATTGGCCGACCCCAGCAAGTACCACCTCTGATTGGCCGACAGCATAGCCACACCCACCAAGCCACATCCACAGAGTAGGTAGCGAAAATTTTCAAATCCCACCACTGCTGGGGATGTGTGTAAGGGAGTTCTGTTTGTGTATGTGTGTGTGTGTGTGTCTTTCCCTCCCTCTCTCTGAAGGCTGGGGAGGCCAAAAATGGGCCTGTTTTCGGTCTCCTCAGCCTTCAGAAGGCAGGTGGGTTCCGGCAGGTAGGTGGGGCGATGTGGGCGGGGCAGCCTTATGGTCCCGGCGGGCTGGATTAATGGCTTTGGTGGGCCATATCCGGCCCGCGGGCTGTAGTTTGAGGACCCCTGATCTACCTCTTTGTAGGTTAAAATTAACATACTGACTTGTATTGACGAATGAGTATCTAGTACACGTGAAGCTCTGAACTCTATTCCCATAAAACCTTAGTGTAATATCATGAATCAATGGACATTTCTAAGTAAGCTTCTCATACCTCCTTGAACGTTACAGTAATTAAAACAAAAAGTGACCAAGGCACATATTTTTATAGTCTCTGATAACAGCTATGACCTGTCAAATTAGGGCTGGATTCATATCAGGTTGAAGCTTTGGAGGAAATTAGCTCCTTCACATAACAGCCAAAATGCTATTAATCATATAATCTTTTGTCTTGTACCATCTGTTTCTAACTTCAAGCCCTGATGTGGGCTATTTCTCACTTTGTCTATATTTTTGTAGAGAGAACAAAATAATTAGGTATCTGAATTCAAACTTTGGACAACTTCTACAACACATTTGAGGTAGATGCTAAAAACAAAGGCTGCCCACGCACACTTTGAAAATTGTTTGGAAGTTCTTCAGTTCTTGTGCCAGCGTGACCAGGGCAGCTGCCTGCTGTTCATTAAAGCATACACGATTTTTATAGGCTTCTATAGAGATCTAGCAAAAGAAATACCCTTTATAAGAGTCACATTAAAGACACACTTTAATGATTTAACTCAGTGAAACAGGAGCAGAATCTTTTTTCATGTTTTGGCAAGATCTGAAGCACTTCTTCCAAATCATCTTCAAAGCATAAAGAGCCTGGTTGAAAATATTGGGAACAGGATAATAACCAGACAAGTCCCAGATACCAAAACTAATGGGATTAAATCAAGGCCTCAACATCTTTTTTAAAAAAACGTATTTCCGGGAAGACTGCAGGCCTCACAAATAGTGTTTCTAATGCTCAACTCAAAAAGATCTTGTAACTTACAGTTGTTAGTAAGAACCTCTTTGAAGACAATAGTATTAACAATAATACTTTCCAAATAGGAATTGATAATCAAATCCATTCTAGCCCAGTGATCAAATGTGACCAAAATGGGTTTAGAAAATCGATAATATCTTGGCAAACTTGGCATAACCATCCATATGTTGCTCCAATTTGGTTAGTAAGAAGGTGAGAGATCTTTCACCCTATTTAACAATGGTTTCCATCACATGATGAAACATGGATTCTCAGAGTTATATTCTATTACAGGGGTGTGTATCACAACTTTTTTCTCCTTCACTAAAGCAGGGGTGGCATGGCCAGTATGTGATGCATCTGTCCACGGGCTGGTGTCGTATTATACTAGATACCCCTGCTCTAGTACAATAAGAATTGTAATTTAATTTAAGAATTAGAAGAGTAATTCCTAACATAGTTAGGAATTCTACGTATTGTATGCATGCAGAAAATGTGTATACATTTCTAGACTTGACCTTTTATCATTCCTTCCTCCCACCTTCCAGGATTTGATTCACCCTGCCAGATAATATGCTAGATATCTGATTTGTAGCTCTGTCAATTTTACAGACAAATTTTTCAGAACCGAGTGCTTCAGCATTTTGCTCAAGAGATAAAATAATTATCCATCTATTAATACTTAATTTTGAGCTGGAGGTTACTATCCAGGTTGGATGGAATCTTTCTAAGTTGTTCCCCTGCTAAGAAGGTAGAATAATACCTTGAATTTCAGTCAACTTGTATGATCAGACATGGGTAGATTTTGAACTGATGTATCTCCTTTAGTGCTGTTGCCCTTGGGCACCAACAGTTTGAAGACTAATTTATCTGTTAAAATATTTGTGTGTATATGTATATGTTATTGGTTCAGGGCAGTTGAGTGGACATAAAGCACACATTGGCAAAGTAGTGAGTTGGCATGACAGATAGAGCTTTTCTCTCCTTAGATCATTAGGGCCTCAGTCCTATATACCTTCCTATCCAGATTAAATTCCACTAAACTCAGTGGCACATAGCACTGCACTGGAAGCATCTCTTCTGCTGTGTTGATTCAGAAGTTATGTGTTTGACAGGTGAATGCCATCCCATAATAAAGCTGGACAGGGAAACTTGATTGCGGAGAGAAGGGATGTGCATAACAGTTTTATATTGCAGTCTAATTTGTTGTTTTAAAATAAGTAAATGATGGTATCTGTATATTTTCACATCCTTTTAATTTTATATGTGTGTTTAAGGATAAACCAATGATGTTTAATTCATTGTAAACAGCTGTATGAATTGCAGCTATCCGTTTGTTGAATGGTTCAGTCTCCAAGTTGTTCTAGATGGGACCTCATTTATGAAATTTTATGGAGTGTCGATGTGGCATTGTTTGCCATTTGGAACCTTTGAACACTATCCCAGCTTTTCCTCTCTCCCACTTTTTTTCTTCACCAAAGACATTTCACTTGGAAAAGGAAGAGATAGAAGCCTTGCCATGCCTTTTAATACAGTAGGGGAAACTAAGTAGAGGTATTACCTAAATTGGGCCACGGAATTCCAGCTAAGATTTGTCAAGGTAGCTGCAACTTTGCTCTATCAGACATATTCTGACACTCTTCTCAGTTCAGGATTTGCTTGAAATAACATCACAGGACATATATCCCAGTATGGCAATTATGTATTTCTGAGATGAAGTTAATTGGTGGTTTACAATATAAAAATGAAAGTCAAGGACTTAAAAATGGCAAATAACAGCTAGGACTATATACCGGTACTAATATTATAAGGACAGGTAAATGAGTGGACATGTGCAATTTTTACTTTGCTCTAAATACAAGACAAATTATTAATTGAAATAACTAATGAGTTACAAAAAATAAAATAAAAAATGCAGCCTTCTAAAGCCCAGATTTACTTCAATTTTTAAACGAGCACAGCTACTTCTGATAGAGCTTATAGATAGAAACTACCATTTGAAATTCAATTATAGCTGTATTTCACTCTAAAAGTAAGCCTTTGAGCCAACTGGGAGATGGTTGTCCACAATTTTTTATTACATAATCACTTCACCAAAAGTCAATTATTTCTGTATATTCAATTGTATTTACAATATGATGAGCACTATTTAGTTTCCCTACTTTCAATACTAAGCTGAATCAAGACATTGTGGTAATTTAGCATACTTAAGAAGATTGCTTCAGAGTTCCAAATTCTACCAAAAAACATCCATCCTACTGAATTCAACATTTAATAAATATATTCTATGATTCATAATTTAATTTCATGAAAGATGTTTATCAAATCCATATTTAGAATTTGATTTATGATTGCAATCTGTACACTAACATGTATTGTTACAGTGTATTTTTTTGTGTCTGTTTCATTGTTTTGAGTGATAGAGATTAAATGATTAGAGTACACAGCTCATCTGTATGAAAATTGCTAAATATGTAAACAAACGTTCATCAATTCATCTTCATTTTAATAGGTTGAGCAGTTGACAGATGAACAAAAAAATGGTAAGTTATGAACTTCATTATTCCAATTACCTCACAAAGGGTCTGCCTTTAATTGGAACACAAATCTTGAGAATCATTAAAAGAAAGCCATCACCAATGAAAATCAAAATGAATGTGCCTATTTTAAGAAATACATTCTGATTTTTTTAAAAAAAACAGTACTACAAGAATTAGCTTCCACAAAAGTTCATAAAATATATAAAACCGAATAGAAACAATTCATTTTACTGTTATTTATCAGGTCAAATCACTTAAACCTATTTCAACATATTCAATAGCATGAATAAACTATGAAAAGAGAAGAAAATGCTTTATGTGATATTAAATGTCAGCTTGGCAACTAATCTGAAGCTTAAAACAAGGCTGATGTGGTAGTTTTAAAAACTGATAGACCTAAGAACAGCACTCAGCTGTCCCCCTGCCTCCAAGTCATTTATTCTTATTGCATCATAATCTAAACTTCTCTGTTCCTTTTTTCCATGTAAAAATGAATGGCCTAGTAAACATAAAAGGGTAGTAACCCCAAAATATTAACATAATTCTTGGGATTGTGTTTTAATTACTTTACATTCACATTGATTCACCCAAATCAATGTATCAGAAGGAAGAACTTAATTGCCCTTATTATGGTTTCCATTGGGAGTTTCTGTAAGGCCTACCTTGTGCCTGAGTCAATTTACTTCTGAAAGTGAAGGGAGGTATGCAATGTTTCTGAGGAATGTGATCCAATAAATATTGAGAGGAAAATGTTTGTATTAGCAAATTAGAATAAAAATGATCAATTAATTTTCAACATATCTCATTGATTAGTAAATTCCACTAGACCTCCATATCTATGGAGATTCACAGTTATCCAAGTCATGGTTGTTCCAAAGGTGCTTTTTCAAGAAGCAACTGGACTTTCTGGTTTTTCTTTGAAGACATTCAGAGCTGAAGAAGCTTGGATGAGAAACATCTTCAAAGAAAAACCAGAAAATCCAGTTGCCTTTTGAGAAAGCAACTTTGGAATATTAGACTAGTTTAGCTGATTCTGTTTATGCCTGAGAGAGAATCAGTCTGGTATATACAGTATGAGACAAAGACTAGAATACTACTAAGTTGGGCCCTTCCCGATTTGTATACCATTTGTACCCATCATAGCACAAACTAAGCATAGTACATAAAATTGTCTGCTACAACATCCTACCTGTCAATGACTTCTTCAACCACAATAATACATGAGCAAACAATAGATACAAACTCAGGGTAAACCGCTCCAAACTCAATTGCAGAAAATATGATTCAGCCACAGAAGTGATCAATATCTGGAATACTCTACCCGACTCCGTTGTTACATCCTCAAACCCTCACAGCTTCAACCTCAAGCTGTCTACCGTGGACCTCACCACATTCCTAAGAGGTTCATAAAGGGGGTGTGCATAAGTGCACCAGCGTGCCTACCATCCCTGTCTTACTGTCTCCATTTACCCATATATACTTTCTTTGTTCACATTTATACTTATACCTATACCTGTTATCTTGCACATGTTTGACAAATAAAAATAAACATAAATAAAATATACACATAAACATTAAATTTATTACATAAAAAGCAAGAAAAAGAGTAAATTTTCGCCAACTAGCTCCCCCCTGTCGTGATCAGATCCCTATATCCTTCGGCTAGGCTTCCAATATGCCCCCCGCTGCCGGGCTGCGGAACTGACCAGGTGGTTCTGCCCTAGGCGCCTCATGGACCCTGAACGGTTCATGCAGGCGCTTGGAACTGTACCCGCTTCCCTCACTCACGGTTCAGCCGAGGACCTGGCGGAAGCATGGCAAAGTGTGGCTGCCGGGGCACTCGACCAAACTGTACCCTTGCAACCCCTGACCCGATGCCGATCCCATTGGGCTCCTTGGTTTACTGAGGAGCTTCGGGAGATGAAGCGCCGGAGACGGAGTCTAGAGTGTGTTTGGAGGACAACTCGTTCCGACTCTGACCGATCTCGATTGAGATCTCTGACGAGATCTTATATCGGGGTGATGGAGGTGGCGAAGCAGAATTACTTCTCCACCCTCATCGCGTCTGCAGAGAATCGCCCGGCTGCCCGGTTCAGGGTCACCCGCTCCCTCCTCAGTTGGGGGGCCACGGGTGACCCTTTGCTGGGACGTGCCGAGGAATTGAGTCAGCATCTCAAGAACAAGATTGCGTCGGACTCGGGCCGGGTTGGACTCCGACTGGGCGGAATTGGTCCGAGAGACTTGTGCAAGTTATCTGGGATGAATTCGATCCTGTGACTCCAGAGACAGTGGACAGGATAATGGGGAGACTGAGCTCCACCATGTGTTTGTTGGACCCGTGCCCCTCCTGGCTTGTTTA
>JANHFQ010006744.1:26584-41178 GCA_032468035.1 Aparallactus werneri | reverse complement strand
TCTCCTGCTTGGGCAGAGGGTGCTGCTTGGGCAGGGGGTTGGACTTGATGACCTACAAGGTCTCTTCCAACTCTGTTAATCTATTATCTATTATTATCTATATAGCAAGCACTCTAACATAGTGTGAAAAATAAAGGCAACCATTTTATATGAACATATTAAAATATGGCTTTCATACGGAATGTAGGGTATCTGCCAACTGCAATTGGCTAATTTGGGTCAAAGAGGAAAGCCTTCAATGTATAGGATGCTTAAGCAGAATCTATAAATGGAACAAAGAGTAGTGATAGTTGAGCTATAATTTAAATAGAATGTTCTGGTTCTCTCTTTGATAATCTAGGTCCTAAATCTTCTGCTTTAGCCTAGCTATATTTTTATCAGAAATAGCTAGTATCAGGAAAGTGAGCTGAATTAAGATTGGTTTGTTTTCTTAAGAATGACTAAATCCTGATAAGGTAAAGTGAACCAAGGGTGCTCTCCAAAGTTGTTTCAGCCAGGACCTATGACAACTTAGACTCCACATGTCCTGAAGAAGATACAGCTAATTCTGTTTGAATAAGAGAGTTAAGAGTGGAATGTGAAAAGTGGATTATTGCCTTTAAGAATTTATATTGAATAATTTCTAAGCTGGAAGTATCCCTATAGATACTCATCCGTATACTATATAGAACCTGAATGATTACTAGAGTAGAACAAAATAAGATACTGGCTCCCCCACTTTCCTTACTGTATAAGCCCAGCCATTGTGATTCACGAAACATGTTTATGACTTAGTATTATAGGTAAATCTAATTAAAACTGGATAACAAGTCTTGGCTTAGTAAAATGTGTGAACCTAGAAACAATTTATCCTAACAATATTGTTTCTAAATAGTCTACTGTGGCCTGGCCTGGCTAGGTCAATATGGATGGGTTCATATACGTTGCACTTTGCCAAAACCAAACAATTTCAGACTTAGCAGCACAATATACTTTTAGTCTAGCCATGTAAGAACAAACCTTATGTGAATTTTTTACAATGAGTAGAATCTCAGAATATCCTTTCAGTAAGGCTTATTCCAAGGTTAAAATTTTCATTATCACGTGCTATGCAGCTTTTCTCTCTCAAGCTGTAATCCTGGATATATTTACTTAAATGAAAGTGCAGTAGACTTTACTCTTCTGCATGAACATGCACAGATCTGTTATTCCCTCTAAAGGAGATTTGCAGAACACGCTAGACTAGACTAATGAGGTTATATAACTGTTTCAGAATAATATAGAAACCCAAGCAGTCTTAATATGCTGTGTAAACTAAGGTATTATGCTATCTAGGTTGTTTTATACATAGCATGTAATGTGACTGTAGCAATATTATATTAAATCTTGTTTATATTTTACTTTTAAATTATTTTAAACAGATTATTTATTTATTTTATATATTTATTTATATATATTATATTTATATTCTATACTTTAGTGTTACAGACCATCTAGGGAAAACATAGCTAGTTTAGATTTTAGACCAGTCACATTCTACTAGCCCTAGGAAGAAGGAAATGACAAACTTTTCTGAAAATGCTGCAAGAAAACTTCAGAGACTAGTCCAGACAACGCTGACTCAAAGGAGCAACAAAAAAATTTTTTTTAATTACAGCTTACATTAGAATCATGTGACTAGACCTAATTAATCTGATAACCTACAGGGAGATATAATTCACTATTTCATTTTATGAACCTGCCACACACCAATGTAGATACACCCACCCACCAACTTAATTAACAAATTATAATTAAAGTATTCCATGTAAAGAATAAGAGCCATAGGAGTTAAGGAGCCAAACTAGAAACAGGGAGACCTTCTAGTCCTACCATAAGCATGAAACCAATGGGATATCTTTGGGCCAGCCACTCTTTCTCAGCCCTAGGAAAGAAAATCAATGGCAAACCACTTCTGAACAATTTGACAAGAAATTTTCAGGTGTTAGTCCAAGGAATCCTGACTTGAATCTGTCCCTCCCCCAAAATTATAAAAAAAAATTCTTAGCCTGGACATTTTAAATCATGTGTCAGTATCCACAATCAATTGCTGTAGTAGGAAAGCTCTGTAAGCACACATTTTTATATGCCGTACAATATGGTGTGTAAATATTGTCTGCTAATGTTTGCACTACAGCTGAGGGGGAGAAAAATCATAACTAATAATGACTGCTATTTTTGACTTGCTGATAATCTAAAGGAGACTTTTCCAAACTTGGCATTCTGGTCATATTTTGGGCTTCGGTTCCCAAAATACTAACAAGTACTGCCAAATGGTCACACTGCCTGGGAAACTATGGGAGCTGTAGTATAACATTTTAGCATTAGATTTAGCATTAATGTGATTATGTTTTTTATCTGTTGTAAGCTGCCCTAAGTCCCATTGGGAGTAGGATGGCATAGAAATTTTAATAATAAAATAATAAATAAAATAACAGAAGGCAAAGCTTCTGTTAAGCTTCCTTAAAAACCTTTTCCTGGCTTCCTTTATCTTGGCCACAACGATGGCTTGAAGTTGTGTCTGAACAGGGTTTATTTTATCACCAACCTTGACTGGAAAATTTCTAACGGAAGGAAGGAAGGAAGGAAGGAAGGAAGGAAGGAAGGAAGGAAGGAAGGAAGGAAATAAAAGGGAAAGGATAGACAGACAGACAGACAGACAGATAGATAGACAGACAGACAATTATTAAAAAGCTGATAAAAACATTAAAACATTGAAGGAATAAATAGTAACATTAAAAATAGCTTAAAATTAGCAAAGTTGGGGGAAATAGCAAATGGGATCAGTGGTGGGATCAGGTGGGATCAGTGGTGGGATTCAGCCTATTCCAACAGGTTCCGTAAAACTGGTAACGATAATTTTGAGAACCGGAAAATACCATCTCTGATTGGCTGACCCCAGCAAATACCACCTCTGATTGGCCAAAGACATAGCCATGCCCACCAAGCCACTCCCACAGAGTAGGTAGCGGAAATTTTTGAATCCCACCACTGGGTGGGATCTTACATTAGTCTGTTAACTACCTGCAGAATGATGCACCCCCACTGGGGCCCCAGGCTACCTGGAAAAACCAGGCCTCCAGGCCCCTTTGGAAGTCCAAAAAGGCTGTGTGGCTCTCACATATAATGTTCCAGAGGGCAGAAGCCATGTAGAAAAGGCTCTTCTCCTGGACCCTTTCAGCTGGAATTCCTTGACCAATGGGGTCCATAGCATGCCTTTTCTGATGGCAGGTGGGTGGTGGGCCAATTTCTTTGAAGCGAAACAGTTCTTCTGATAGACAGGACTATCTATCAGAATTTAAAAGTAAGAACCAATGTGTTGAATCGGACCCGGAAGCATACAATTCTGCCATAACTGCTTTGGGGGGGGTTAACTTTGGGATGAATAGATAGCTAGACAGATAGATATATCAATAAGCCAACATTAATTAGGCATGAAAGAACTCTTACTCAATTAACTATATTAGCTTTAGGTAAAACTCCATGGATTGATTTAAAACTCACATGGTTAATTGACTCCTACAATGGCTTTAATTTCTCATTAAGTATTACTGTAATTTGAAAAAAGCAATCACTCACAAGAAGAAACATTTTCCTTAGTTTTCAGTTGAGATATAGACCATATTTCCTCACCTCTGAAAAAAAAATCCATAATCTGTTCTATCTCACGAAAGACCAAATGCTTCTTATCAGAAGGGAATTTCAAGCTACCAGTATCACAAAGATTGGTGCTTACAAAAAGCAAACAATTCATTATTTGCTAACAGATTAATTGAAGGTAGTTTTAGTTGATTAAATTGTGTAATCAGTACAGGTAATTATTGTTGTGTGAATTTATAAAATTATTCAAAGTCCTTTAGACCTCAGTACCTCTGGGCTAATCATGGAAGCAGCCTGGCTTCTATGCTTTCACAGGGTCTGAATGGGGAAATGATGTTTTAAAGAGTCACATTAACTTTAATGAGTGGATTACTTAAATCACTGGCATCTATTTTTCAGGCATGCACAGAACCTTGAAAAAAGATGGGTTGTTTTAATGAACATCAGAGAAGCACTGAAATTATGCCAGAGCCAAAAATTTTCCAAACCACTTTCAAATGGTTTATTACAATCATTGACCAATGTTTTATGCAAATCTAAAACTGTTACCGGTAAGTACCAAGATATTTAAGAACCAAAGAAAAAGTAAAATGCATAAAGTATACCTTAAAAAGGTTTTAATGCCATCTTGGATTTGGTTAAGTAGTGATGAATGCAATATTGGAAGACTTGAAAGACCAAGTTAGAAATAGAACATCGTGATGAAAATCTATCTATGTGGTCACCATCAAGCCAATAAATGACTTGATCACACATAATATTTTAAAACTCTGAAGCTAGAGAGAATCGGGCAGAAAAAAGAACCTTTTTCAATTTTATGAGTCAGCAACTGTATTGGGTTGAAGCAGTGGTGGGATTCAAATTTTTTCCCTACCAGTTCTGTGGGCGTGGCTTGCTAGGCGTGGCTATGCATTTGGCCAATCAGAGCTGGTATTTGCTGGTTCTCAAAATTATCACTACGATTCTACGGAACCTGTCGGAACTGGCTGAATACCACCTCTGGATTGAAGGTTCTTTTTATAGAAAGATTCCTTCTATAAAAGAATGTTTATTCTTAAATTTACTATCATCTTCATCAAGAATCAACTATTAGAAGTTGATGTTAAATGTTAGATTTTATAAAAGTTATGCCAATGACTCATCCATGAAATTATAATATTCAAAGTGTTGGCAGCAACTGAGGCACCATGGCAGAGCTGAGAGCTCATGGTACCATATTGCCAATCCTCCATTACAGGGTTCTCTACAGAAATGTCTCTTGGGGCAAAAAGAACTGAAGCAAAGAAAACAAATATTGATTTGGACAAATATAGTTTTAACAGTTTAATGCAGCCCAATGAACATACTGTAAACTGTCATAGTAGATGTAATAATTAAATCAAGGATGTTGACATTAAAAATCCTCAGATGACAAAAATGTACATTATATCTGAAGGGAAGGATCATAAAGTAAGAAATATCAGAACTGAGAACATGAGCAATTAACCAATCAGACCTTAGCAACATAATTTTTATGGATTCTAAGTGGGTCAAATTGGGATTTACAAAATCTAAAAATATGGTGGCTATGAGACAGTAATTTCAAAGAGATAGGGCTGCATCAGTAGAAGGGAACTATGTACTATAAATAGAATTTACAAAAGACAAAGAATTATTGATGGGAAAACTGCATCAAATTCAATATAAAACTAAATAAATTTTCTAACCCCTTGACTTAATATAGGAAAGAAGCTATACTGTATATTCTTGGTAGGCTGGATGGGAAATAACTACAAAGGTTCCATTGCTCTGAAGTATAGAAGACACTTAGGAAACAACACAAAGGAATAAAATAAAATGAGGAAGAGAATTCCATGAAAATATAGTCAACTTCCTTGGTATTTTTTGTAGTACAGTATGCAATACTTTATCAAAAGCAGCATTAAAGAACACACTGTTTTACTGGAAGATAGTCCTTTACAGTTTTGTAAGCTTCTTCTTTTTCAACCAGCCTCATGAGGCAAAGCATTACAAGTTCCATCTTACAGACTCAAGAGAACAAATGAGCTGTACAGAATACGTGGCTGATGTGAGACTTACTACTGTAAGTCTCACATCAGCCATGTACTCTGCACAGCTCATTTAAGTCTCACATCAGCCATGTACTCTGTATAGCTCATTTGTTCTCTTGAGTCTGTAAAATGGAACTCCACACAGCTCCAAACAATCACATCAACCTCTTGTGGCTTAAAAAGGCACAGCACAGATTCTCCTATTCCTATATTTCTATTAAATCCTCCTCTTAAGTACCGGTATTTTCTTTTCTGAAAGCTGTTGGGCATGTGGTCATTTCTTTAACTGCAGAAAGCATTTTCTGAAAACAAGTTTCTAAGAGAAATATTTCATTTTTTTAAAATAGCAGACATAACCAAAAAGCCACAATTCTACATGAATTCTACAAGAAATGCTTGCTCATTTTTCAAGCCTTGAGTTTTCCGTACAGTATTTTGTCTACTTGAAACCCCATTCCTTCTGAAGAGCCAGAGGATACTTCAAGAAAGAAACCTTATATGCTTCTCACTGACAGAAAAGGACCTGAAACAGCATAATCACCTATTATACTGCTGTGAGACTGATACAATCTCAAGTACATTTAGTTGCTTCCCCTTAGTTAAGCAAGGTTTTAGATAGTGGAAGTGCTTTTTTTCTATGCAGAGAACAAAATGATACCAATGAGGATTATGCAATTAAAATACACAGTAAAGTTCTGTTCGTTAATTATAAAAATCACGTCATCTTGCAAATTGACATATCTCTGAAAAGAAGATACAGTTTCCTTCATAACCAGATGTGACTGAATTTCAAGTCACAGCTGCTTAATTTCCTTATGAGACAGCAAACGCTTTGCATCCCTGCTGATGCATATTCCCTTCTCCCTCGCCTCCCTCTGAATTAACTGCAACAATAGAGCTGTTATTTAAAAAAAAGCACCACCATTGCCAATAGCTCCGTACAAACAGCGTGCTTACCTTCCTGAGGTTTAAAAGGCAGTTTTGCAATAGGAAAAGTGCAAAGCTGCTTTAGAGGACTTTATTTCAGGATCTCCTTCCCATGGCAGCTTACTAGAAACAGAGATCTTCACCATTTTTCTGATCACATGACTGATGGCAGTTCTAAATAAGGAAGATGATCACCTGCCTTCGGATACCATGCTCTGCATATCCAATCAGCCATTCTAAAAGGCACTCAAATAACATCAAATCCAAACAGATGTACTAAGAATAATTGTCTTTCTTTCTTAGTGGGAAGAACGTAACTGTGAAAACTAAATAAAATAAATCTCATAATCAATTTAAAAGCAACTTTGAAGCTGTGTATGGGATAGCTTTATGTAATCTACATCGCTTAAACTGAATTTAAAGCCATATAGTGGTGGAGAATTTCATTTAAAAACAATGCAAAAGAGGGCAGATTCAATGAGAATGTTCAGGCAGAATAGAGAATTTTTATTGGGATCTCTAGGCAAAAGCTACTTTTTTCTGCATTATCCAATTAATTATAAGGCTATTTCTTTTCCTTGAAAAGTATCTTTAAATATGTGCCAGTGTGTAGAAAGTAGCATTAAGAGAATGTAGTCATTTTCATGCTGTGTTATATCTGTCATAATATGAAAATTAGCCTTCCCAGTTCAGAAACTTCCTGATGTGCTGATGCTAAAATTCCTGCCAGTTGAGTCAATTCGATCTATTGAGCAAACTATTTCCCATTCAGTTCTCAGCCCTCAAAGTTAAAATAATGTTATTGTACACACAATTATATTTTGGTTCCAGGGTCACTTTTAAGAAAGGACTAGTGACATAAATCCAAATAAATTCTTGGAGACATTTTGTTTTCTAGAATAGAAGAAGGATAAAATTATTTGATAACGTTAGCTGTCTTTACATAGAAAAAACCACTCTAACAGACTGGGATGAGATGGTACAGTTTATGCAAAATATAAGGGGAAGGAGAAAAACCAAAACTGTTTATATGACCCTCTAATATAATCATGAGATTTGCAGCTAAGAGACACCTTCAAGAAGACAAACTAAAACATTTGCAATATATTTTGCAAGAGTAGGATAGCATTCGGACACAAGGCATCAACGAGTAATGCACATAAGCATAGGACTGGAGAAAAAGTTAAATCACAATTAACTTGTTATAATACTTTTTCATGCTCCAATGAAATTAGAATCACTTCATGTTTATTATGCCCACACAGGACATACAGAACTCAAAAGAATGGATACATAGGATCACTTCATCATTTCTTCCTCTGCAGTATTTCAGAGGTAACTCTTGCAGAGGTTCTACTAAAAAAATATCTGAAGGTTGAAAACAGAGAACTCAAACTGAGAAAATATCTATGGGTAGTTCTCATTTAAAAACCATAATTGGAAACAACAACTAGTTCATTCAACAAAGGCGTTACTAAGTGAAGCAGTAGGTAAAAGAGGACTACATATAGTACATATGGTGACAGTAAAAATGAGTAAGAACTGTGAAAGTTGATTTGAAAGGAAGAAGGAAAAAGATTAAATCAATATGAGAAATGAACAATGTCTTCTTTAAAAAGGCCCAGGGACAGGAGTGGATAAGTGGACAATGGAACAATAGGATGATGGTTGGAATAATTTTGTTCACTACAAACTTTGGCATTTGATATCTTAAAAGTTAGATCAAAGTTGAGTGCTGTTTTGAATGACAAAGTAGATTTAAACTGTATTTATTATTTGATTTGATTTACATCCAGCTTTTCTAGTGGAGGGTGCCTAAGACACACTAAATCAGACTTCTCAATATGCAGGTTAGCTGCTTGGTAACAACACTACATCACTGTATCAAAGTGTAGGTTTGGGTTGACAATAACAGAATTTCAAATATCACTGAATCAATTACTGTAAGTCAAAAACAAATACGTTCTTGTTGATAATATATTATATTATACTATATTATATTATATCAAAGTATCCAAAACTATAGATGTTTTCAGACGTGTGGGCTGACAATAGCCTCTTTATAAATCAGATGGAATGAACTGAAGTTCACAACACCTTATGTCTTTTAATAATATTGTTATATCAGGCTCCATCTGAACTTTAGCTACCAATATCTTTGACTATTATTTTCCTCCAACATACATTGAGAATATACAACTCTAAATGTAATTCAAAAGTAGAATATCCTTTCAATAGACACAGTCAGTACTAATCATCAATGCATATTCATTGCACATCGTCAGTTGCTGGATTGCTCTATACTGGATTGTTGCAGAATATAGGAAAGGTTGGTAAAAGTTAGATATCTGCCTTGCCTAAAAGGAAGCTCTTATAGTAGTATAAATTTTATCTACCCCTTGCTTTGGTGCGAGCAACCTTCTGAAATGTACCAAGACATTCATCAATAATAAATTCAGCAATAACATTTATAGGCCTTAACATTTATAGGTCTGTTCTTACCCTACTGTTTGATGGAGCTGTCTTTCATTGTCCACAGATGGAATCTCGTCTTCTATTTCTTGTTCTTTAACCATGCTGTCTCCAGGAGGTTGTTGTGGATGATCATCCAATTCAACATCAGCAGCAACTACTTGCAAGAAAGGAGCATCTGTTTTGGTATCGCATGAAATCTTGTCTTCTTGTTCCCAGGCTTGGTAAGAGCTTTTATCTAGTAGGATTTCAATTTGGGTCTCAGAGATCAGTTCCTGGCTTAAAACATTGTCTAATTCTTTAATAGATTGTCTGCATAGTGACTCTATTGTGACTGGCTTACTACAATTATCTTCAGATAATACCTCATGCTCTCCATTTTGGCCTACTATAGTCCACTCCTGGTCTTGTACAAGGATGTTGGGTGATTTCTTTTCACCTTCCCATTTTTGAGGCACAATAGCTGAACATTTCTCTTCTAAGTAAAAAGAGTCCCATTCATTCTCCAGAGTAGTCTGTCCTTCACTTTCATTTATTATGGAAATAGACCGTAATGTATCTGAGGAGTCTGCTGAAAATGTTTCAAGAGAATCCATTTGTTCAGCAACTGCTGAAAGGAAATTGCTTTCTTGTGTTACCAATAAGTCCTTTGTCAAAGATACATGTTCTTCACCACTAATGAGGACGTAGTCCATTTCTAAAGAAGACTGTTCTTCTGCTTCCTGTAATTGTCTATCTTCCTTATTGTCCTTTCTTGTCCTTTCTGGGAACTTGGTCACTTCACTATCAAAATTAAACACATCACAGACAGCTTCTGAAATTAAACAAAACAGTTTTAGTTAAAGCAGTCAATTCTTTCTGCTATTTTTAAACATGAAAATAGTTATCAATTTGATTTGGATAGTCTCTTATTATTTCATTTTATGTTTTGCTTAGAATAGCTTTTCACATGCTAGACAATTCACAGCTGGAAAAGAATATTGCATTTATAATGTGTGTGAATGAATGAGTTTCTCTAAAAATACATTTACAGTGTGTATTAACTTTGAATATTTATTTTTAAAGATTTTTTAAAAATATATATTTTTCTTTAAAAGTATCTCCATTTTTACATTTTATTTGGGGAAAAATGGTTATTTATTCCTAAACCACTTCATTATTATAATATATTGGAAAAATATTTTTATTTATCTAGAAAAAAATCTTATATTAATAAAATGTGCTAATTTTACTCACCGTTGTCTACGCTTATGACTCCATCTGCTGGTGAATCAATATGAGCTGATTTTGCTTTGTATTCACATTTGTTCAAATCATCTGTTAACTCAGGAATTACTTCAGAATCCAACAATAAAGAATCCCAGTTTTCAGAACTTTCTCCAGCCTTGCTATTTACATCATCAGATTCCTTTTCTAAAAGATTATTTTCATCTTCGCTAGTTGGTGAATCAATACTATTTGAATATATTTCATGCATAGGTTTTGTAAAAACACATGAGGGTTGCGATTTCTCATCAGATTCTAATAAAAATGACTCCCAGCCTTGATTTTCTGGATCTTCTGCAACCTCACTTTTTAAACCGGTAGCTTGAGATTCCAAAATGTCAATTTCACTACCAGCAACTGGAGATTCAATATTACTTGAATCTGTTTCAAACTCAAATGCTTTCAAAGTACATGAAGATCCAGGAGTCCCATCGGATTCTAATAACAGGGATCCCCAACCCTGTTGAGAATATCCGGCAGCATCATCTTTTATGACAGTAGTGTTAGATCCTGAAATGTTCATGTAGTCTTTTTGAAGAGTGTCCAAACCAAAAGGAGAAACACCTGCTAGTGTTAATTGTTTATGAGGTGATTCTATAAACTCTGGACTGTAATTTTCCTGGGTATTTTGAAGATGTTGTAGACTATCTGCAGAATATTGTATTTCTGTATTATATAGGACCTCTTCTTTTTCTTCTAATGAGGCTTGTGGTGACTGTTTCTTTGTAAGTGTTGGATGGATTTCTGTTTTCTCTGATTCGTCAATGACTGTTAAAGGATTAGTTTCATTCAGCCCCATACATTTGTTATTCATTATTGGTACCTTATTCATACTATACTCTTTTCCGGTGTCATTAACTGCAGTATGCACTGTTTTCAGCTGTTCAACTAGTTCTGTTACATGGCCAATGGCTGAAAGTTGATCGTTTTCAGGAAAATTATCAAATATAAAATTATCTGTGGCCAAAGCAGATTCCTGATTAATATTTTCTTTTTCAACTTCAGATAGTTTGTCATTTGGAGATGTTCCTTGGTAAATTTTCTCATACTTATTTGAAAGGCATGAGTTGTTTTCTTCAGGACATAAGTCCACTCTGTCAATTGCCAGTTGCTGATTAAAATGAAAATCACTATCTTTTAACAAAATGGGGGACATCACATCGTGCTCCTCGTGCTCGGCTAGGACAGAGGTTTGTACATATGTTTCCTTGCTTTCATACTGGCAAACATCAGGACTGCTTGAGGCCTGTGAACTGCTGTCTTGATCAAAGTGATTTAATATATCTGGGTTTTCTCTGCTTGTTTTCAAAATGAAGGGTTGGTCTACCTCAGTCCACAAATCTGGATCAATACTAAATATCTGGCAGTTTCCTGGGGTGCTATTCTGTAATATGTCAGGAACAAATGGATTTTCTTGGGTATTTCTTTCTTCAGTAGGTGTTGAGCTCAAAGGTTTTGTTAAAGATAGTGAAGGATCAGATGGAGATTTGTTAATAGTCTCTGGCTGCATTTCACTGTCCTGATTTATTATTCTGGGGACAAATCTATGTCTAGTTATCATGTTTGGATCAAGTTTTAAATCTTCCCGAGCAACCGCATTTAACAGGCTTGTCTGCCAATCTTCTGGAACAGTTTGTTTAACAGTATTAAGAGATGGTTCTTGTCTTTTCTCGGTTTCATCAATATGTGGCCACGGTAGTCCATCATGTTCTCCAATGTTTGCACAGGCTTCACTTGATCCTTCATGATGAGTCAGTATGGGTTCCTCATTTTTATATTCATGTATATTGTTGCATTGTGTAGATTCTATTTCATATGTGGAAGTAGCTGTAAGATTTGGTTCTTCAACATTTTCATTTATTTTTTGATTTACTTCCCATGTATTATCAGGGATAACTCCTGCATAGTTTCTTTGTAAATCATTTCTAGAATTCAATCCAAGTGAACTCTCATTTTGTTTTTCCAAATTCCACCATTCAAATGCATCATCTGGAAATCCAAAACATTCTTCTATGGATTTTTTATTTTCATCTAATGCACTTTTTGCATTATCTTGCAACAGAATATCCCAGGCATCTAAATTATTTGGACGGTAAATTTCTTCATTATGTATAGCAGATGTTTTTTCAATGAGATTATGTACATCATCCTGATCTATTTCCCTTTCTATAAAATATTCAGATGTTTCATGGGCATAGTCTTTTGTTATAATATTAACATCTTCAGAGGTTTTATTTAATGCATCCATGTGAACATTTTCCTTCAACTCAGGTTGACCATTTGAATTTTTTGAACCAATTATAGGATTTATTTCATGGAAATGCAAAGATTCCTTCTCTCTCATAGCATCCTCCAATTTGTCAGAATCCAAATCTGACTCTATCCCTCCCTGATGTATATTTGAATGTTCTGAAATGTCATCTGTTCCAGGACTTGATAATGAAGATGTATCATCATCCACATGAGCATTCCAAAGAACTAAATTTTTAGGAACTTTGTGATCAGTTTCAGAATCTTCTTGGCTTTTATTTTCAAGAGATTCCTTTCCAGATTCATCTACTTTGATATCATTTGTAACATCCCATATACTTTCACTCTGAATATTACTTCCTTGAACATTCTCCATGGTATGTATATTAGTTGAAAAATCACTTATATCTGGGCTTGTTGGACCTGAGTATATATCATTAGTAATGGAACCATTGCTGCTATTATCTTCCTCACCAGTAATTTTGAGGGAAGTATTTGCAGGGGAGTTACTTGATTCTTCTGACATTTCATTCTTCATGGGGCTTAATCCAGAAAACTGGATTTCTTCACTCACTGATGTATTCCAAGCATCAAGGATTTGGGACAATTCATGATGCAGTATCATATCAATGCATTTTTCATGAGTGAACTCATTCTCACTTTCCACACTTTCAGGAGTTTCACTTAATTCAGAAGAATCAGCTTTATACGGTAATAAATTATGTGGTTGTGGCTTATCTGTTATATCTAGGGGTTCAAGATGTTCTGTATATAGATTCTGTGGAATTCCTTGATTTTCATCATTTGAAGTAGTGTCATCAATGTCGAGCATTTCTCCATAACTTTCTAATTCAGATTTATCAGTGATCAGGTTAGGGGTTGACTCTTCTGTTGACTGTTGTTCACCATGCAAAAGAAGATTTGATTGTTCTGACTCTGAAGCATTCATTTCTGATCTATTAATCATGTTTTGATTTTCAACCATCATTGTAGAAGGTTTGCTTTGATTACATTCTTCTCTGGGAGAAATTGAAGAGCAACTTTCCATGTCAGGAATATTTTGTCCAGATAGATCTTTATCAAAAGGTTTAGAAACTAGTGCTGACACCCCCACTGAATGGTAGTTTTGATATTCACTCATGTTAAAATGATCCAAATTATAATTATCTTCTTTGGGAGACATAACAACATGTTTTGCATTACTGTCTTGGGATACCTCATTCTTTTCCTCTGTAATAAGATGCGTCCAATTGGAAAATGGTATATTTACTTCTGGTGGTTCTGCTGCTACTTCTTCCAGACTTCCACTAGTTATTGTTTTTTCTGGCGAACTGGGATAATCAGAAATTGTTCTGCTTTCTTCTGAACTATTAGCATATGAAACAGATAGTAAAAGTGACAATGGCATGTCATTTTGCATTGTTTCATTTCTAATATCGTTAAGAGGGAGTGACCCTACAATAGTTTTATTTTCAATGACTTCTATTGTTGAGGAGTAAGTTAAGCTGTTATCCTCCAATGCAACTTCTTGATTGTGCTGAAGATGTTCAGCCTTTTGGTCAAATTGCTTATTCAGAAGTTTACTTTCTTGATCTGATGGATTGTTTTGACTAAGTTGATAATTAAGTAAAATGTCATTTTCTGTATCATTTGGTTCAAAACAAGGAGATCCTATGTCTTCAAAAATGATTTCATTATTGCTCTCATCATTTTCTTCTATTGTGCACCGGATACTACTTAGAGGGGAATTATCTTTTTGTGCAGGGATCAACATCATTCCACTATTTTCAGAAGAACTACTGTCATCAACATCATAGTCACCTGAAAAAACCTCTGCAACTTTTTGTTCTGAATCATATACAACAGCATCTTTTATATTAAGCTCAGAATGTTCAACTTCTAATTGTTTTTCATTATTAAGGGTTAGTTTCCAAGCTTCACTGTAATCAGATGAACATACAGGAAGTGTTTGTGGCAATGATTTATTATCTGATAAATCATATTTTTCTG
>JANHFQ010006737.1:146560-161505 GCA_032468035.1 Aparallactus werneri | reverse complement strand
AATAATGCATTCCCACAAAAAAATTCACGGGCAACGCCGGGTAATCAGCTAGTGTTTATATATACACAATGGTAAAATAACTCCATGGACAATGCTCTTAGTTTCTGGGAAAAGATGAAAATGTATGTGTGGTGAGGTGGGGCTATTTAACAAGAATATAAAAATGAGCTTAAATTTTAAAAAATCAGTATATTTTCAGATCTGTATTTCAGTGTGTTCCTCTAGCCAAAATAAAGAGCTTTCATTTAGTTCTATCTTTTTTTCATTTCTATACAACATTTTTGATTCAGAAGATTGCATTTACGTGATAATTTAACTTGACATCAAATATATATTTTTCTTACATTTGTTTCCTATTGAAGTATTTACATATGTAACAACCTTGGCTGGAAGCAGATTTCCATGTTGACTCTAAAGAATGGGGAAAATGATATATTTCAAAAGTAAAGAAATGTGTTGGGTTTGGAGGAAGTACCTGTTAGAACTTGAATGGCCTGAATGGCAAATTTTGTCTGTCATTGTGTTATGTAAATTTTTGGCCAAGTTTTCCACCTTTCTTAAGGGACTGTGAGCTTGTTTTAAAACCGGAAAACAATATGCTGTCATCTGAATGGCATGCACTTAATTTGGGGTATTTCAGTGTTGTTCCAGACCCACTTTTTTTAAAGTGCAAAGCAAATGTTTTGTCCTTGAGATAGAATTCTTTTTCCTGTCACTGAGCGGAGGTCTTCTCAGTACTAACTGCTGGTGATCAATCAAACTAAAGACCTCCCAAGCTCTATCCAAGGCCTTCCATAGCTTGTAGCTTCAGAGTTTTTATACAAGTTGGAAACAATTGTTTACGGTATAGTCCAAGTGATCTTATTACAGTTATGAGCTAATGGTAATGTAATATCAAAAAAATAATAATAACATACATTATTTGGTCAATATTTGGTCAAAAAGTGATACAAAGTCCAAATTATATTTTGATAATGAGAAATCTGTGGATCTAGGTTTACACAATGTAATAGAATTCTGTGGCATTTATTAATACAAGCCATGATAATTGGTGATTTTACTTGGTAGAAGTTTACAAAGCTATAATCAAATGAGTAGTATTTCCTAAATAGTATTATATTTAGGAGGAAAAGTACCCCAAAAGCTATTGTAAAATGCTACCATTTTATTTTTACTTGCCCTTTGAACTGCAATAAAGTATGACTAAAAATCACACATCTCCTTTTCCTATGTAATTGAATGTTTCAGGTAAGCTCTGAGTAATGTTGTGCTCCCTCTGCTGATTTTACAGTACCACAACAGAATAACTTTGAAAGGGAATTGTCTTGCTGAAATAAATGCCCAGAAGAAGATGTGTTAGGAGAAAGTATACAACCTGAGGCACTAGGACTGCAGCCCTTGGGTTTGGTTCTCAAAGACCTCCAAAGTTTGTTAACAAATTATACTTTCTATAAAGCAGAAGATCAAAATGATGATGTACTTGACTGAAAAATAAGAGGCAAAATATTTGTCATGATACAATTATAACATATTTGCCTCAGCTGTTTGGATGAAAATACCTGTGAACATGTACCTGTGACATGTCATGATGTCAGGTGTGTTGTCATCTTGACACAATATATGCAAAAGATATCTGTCCTATTAACTATCATGGCTGTGCGACAGTTTGGAATTGAAAAGGAAAAGGTACTTTGGGGAGGTTACAATGTACCAACTGTAAAAATACAGTTTTTCTCTTCAAACTGAAAGTATTGTACAGCACAGTTAACTAAATCTCATTTAAATTGCATTTTTAAAGGTGATTAAAACTAGGCTTTGGACTGGCACCACTAACTACTGTATTGTGTGACACGAGGTCCATGCACATTTGAAAGGCCAAAGAATTGATCAATCAACCGTCTATCCCCTCTGATAAAATCTTCCTTATTCTACCATTCTTTCCTCCAATGCCATAGATTAATCAGCCTTCTCCACCCTCCAGAATTCAATAATTTTCTTAATTCCAATGCATCTAGTTGGGGAAGACTGGTAGGAAGTGTTAGCTACATATGTGGTGTTCTTGTGTATAGTTTAAGGCAGAATAAAATCCATAGAATTACATTCCCAAGAATTCTAATGTTTATTTTTGCTTAGTTCTCTCAAAATTTCTTTTTGTCTATTTTTCCTTTCTTGGTTTTGTACAACCAGTGTGAAATTAAGGATGTGGCTGCCCGTGTTCACAGGTCTAGTGACAATGTTCTGTTTGGTGAAAATAAATTATGTCTAGAATGCAGTGCAACAGGCCAATCAGGTTAACAGAAGGAAGCTTCTTCATTGTATGGGGTAAACGCTGAACAAAACGTTGGTAGTCTATTTATTATTTATTGCCACAGCATAACACCCACCAGATATAATTCCCTTAATTCCTAACTGGTTTTTTAATTTAAACACACAAACCATGGTAGAAGCACCCATCTACAGAACACAGGAAGGTTGCCATAGACAAAATATGGGAGTCCAAGGGATTGTGGAGAACTTTTTTCCTATGACCTAAGCTCAAGGCACTTCGGCAAACACATTTTAAATTACTGTTATTTAAAGACATTCCAGAGTTCTGTGATCCCGTGAACCAATTTATTTAGCAGTTGAAATAAGCCCAACTAAAAGGAACTTTGATGAAATTGAGTAATGTTAGCTAGGAACTGCCATGCAAAGCACCAATCTTAAATTGTTAATTGAGTTCCTCTTTAGCATGGAATGAAAATATTTTTTGTTGTTGTGGATCATCTTTGGCAATAGAGACAGTAATTTTTATTCCTTGTCCTCAGCATTTTGTAAAGCAACTAATAATCTGATTTTTTCCTGAGGGCGGGAAAAGTGAAAACAAGACATTGTGGAAGTGTGTGTGGCCAATAGGATAGGCTTGCCTTACCCAGTCTCATGGGCACTTTCTCAGGAGGGCACTGGATACCCGTCTGCAGTTTTTTTATCATATCCTGTGTTCCTCTTATGCGACTAGCAATGCACACTTCTGTCCTGTTCATTGCACTTTCTCTATTCCTTGAAAGTAAAAAAGAATAAAGAAATGGAACTCATTCCCTCCCAGGGGTACCAGTTCATTTACGCGGAGCATATTTTAATTAACAGTGAGAGTGTGGAATAAAAGGTACTGCAATTGAGATAAAGTCTCCTGGGGAATCTTTGGGATCTACTTACCCATTTCCTTTTCTCTTAAGTTGAGGGGACTGTGGAATGGAAAAGCATAAGCTATAAGTTTAGGAACCCAACAGAGATGTGAATCTATTCATCAGGGCACTGTCTTCTACTTATTCCATCTATCACTGTAAATTCTGGTCTTTCCTGAATGGAGAGAAGCAAATTTTGAATTAGAAATGCCTCATTTTCATTTAGAAACAGCTTTGTTTCCCCAGATGAAGCAGTTGTTTTATGCTTCAAGCAGTTGTTTTGTGCTACTTCAGTCCTTTTAAAAGTGTTTTATGTTCAAAAAATCTTCTTTCAAGATCCAGACACTTCCGAAGTTATTGAAACAGCTCAGTTTGAAACATCTGTTTCAAATTAGAGAAATTGTTTCAAATTCAAAACGGAACAACTTTCATTTAAAATGATTTGCACACTCATACATTCATTGTGTGGCTACTTTGGGGGAGTGTGGTTATTACTTGTATCAATATATTTAAATGGTAGTGAAGTGACTGCTAATCATGATAAAGCTTCGCTTTATTCTTTTCTTTCCTTTTTATTGCCAAAGGATACTGGATCACCTTATGCCAGACTTAGAGGGCACCACATTTACCCATAATATTATGCATAATTTATTTTTAAAACCACAGATATTGTAGACCCAAAAAGACATCTCTTATTCTTGTGTTTAATTATTCTACATAGCACAACACTTTCATATAACAAGTTCCAACAATGTTTTCCTCTTCTAGCAACAATTAGTAGATTTTATTTCTGGAAAAAAAAATGATAAATGTCTCCACAGTGCCTTTCATATAGACTAGAGAATATCACAGACAAAATAAATCAGAGGAATGGAAAAGATAGGAATATGGTTTCTTCAGTGCAGTTTTGTTTTTTGTTTTTGTTTTTTTTAAAAGATTATTTCTTCAGTCTGAACTACTTAGGAAATGTAAACTGAAACAATTTATTCAGAAGATATCAAGAAGAAAATTAGCTTGCCAGTTTCCCCAAAATGTGTCAAAGAGGGCATGCTTACTGTATTTTCATCATAGATAATTCTTAGTGTTTGCATTATAATCTGAGAAAGCATTAAGCCTAAAGTTCTAGGTAGTACTTTAAACACTAGCTCTTTTTTGTTCTGGTCAAGGTTTTGAGGAGCTGTAAAGTTGGCGCCATATACTTATGGCGCCAACTTTAGCTAAGTTCTCTTACTGATGCAAAACCATAGGCAAATAACTATTTAATCCTATCTTTCTCTGTGTGGAAAAAGAACAGTGGAGGTTTTGACATAGCATTCTAAAAAGCATCTGCCTGCCTCTTGGGTTGTACCAAAATGAGTTCTGATGCAGTTTTAGTATATTGGAAGAGAGGAGAATTAAAGTGTTCTTTCTCTGGCTGGATTCAGACACTGCAAATTGTAGTTTGTTTTTGACTAAGGCATGGTGTCCTGGGTCACACAATCCTAAAATATAAAACATGGTTAATAAATCACAACATATGATTTTGTTTTTCATGTCAACCCAAACGTAAGCAAGACAAGTTATATCTTAAGATCATGAATAATGCATCATTGAATTATTGTATGCCACCCAGAGTCACTTTCCATGAGATGAGTGGCCATATAAATGTGATGAATGAATAAATATATCAATCCATTATAATTGAGAGACAGTTGCTGGGGGGATAGTTTGATCTCATTAATATTGGCTTAGCTTTTTTAACACAACAGGAAGGTTTACAGTCTCAAACAATTTCAGCAGCTGGTGAATTCATACATAAATCCTTACATATTAATTGTGTTCTTCTTTTCTGGGATAAGCAACATTATATATAGCACAGATAAGGAGTAAGAAATCATAATCCAAAGGAATTAAGGTATGAGATGAGAAAAGGAAACACACCTAATATCAGCACCATTCAATATTTTTTGCAAGCTTGGAATTTTCTAACTTTCTCATCTAGTTTTCTTGAACACTAATATTCACATTCATTCTACCCTTCAACAGATCTCTATAATTCTTGTAACATCTCTAATGCACCCTGTCTACTATCCCTTGATTTCAGTTTCATTCCAAATCATTTCATCACTTTTATTATTTTTATTTACATCCATTCTGTTGGATCTTTTTTTTGCATCTTCACCCATTTCCAAAACCATTTTTTTTAAAAAATCACTGCGCATTTTATTGGTCACTTTTAATTTTAGCAGTTTCATTCTGTAAGCTACATTGCTTGCGATTGTCTTTGTCTCTTTTTTAACCTCAGTTTTGTTCTGATATGCAATTCTTCCTCATTCAGAGCCTGTTTCATTTCAACAGTTCTATTGAGCATCCTTATTCATACTGGCTTTTCATATATACAGCTCCACACACTTCTGCAGCTCACTATAAAATAATTCTTTTCACTCTGTTCCAGTTTCTACATTTTTTATCTTATGTCCAGTGATTATGTTTGGGGAATTTTTATGTTTGTACATGTGCTTTCAAGTCAATTTTTACTCATGATGCCTGCCTGTCCTGTCATTTTCTTGGCAAGATTTTCAGAAGTGGTTTGCCATTGCCTGCTTTCTGGAGCTGAGAAAAAGTGTCTGGCTCAAGGTCACCCAGTTGACTTTGTGCCTAACACAGGACTAGAACTCTCAGTTTTTGGTTGCTAGCTTAGTACCTTAACCACTAATGTAGGATATGTTTGTTCTCTTCCTACCCTTCTACTTTTATTCTTTATTTCTTTCACTTCTTTCCTCTCATCTTTTATGCATTTTTCATCATAATCCCAATCAATCATGCTTTTAAATTTATATTCATTCCGTTTCCATGTGTACATGTGGATAGAGTTATCATTAAACCATGTATTCGAAACAGCCCTTTTTCTAATCAGGTACCTAACAGTCACCATTCTTGTTAATTCTTCGATCTCTGAATGATCAGTCACTTTTTCTGAATAATTTATCCTTATTCATGCATATCGACCTAACAATTTTATCCCTGGAATTGCCTTCAAATAATGCATCTTTTTGCTCAGAACTCATTTCCGGTTCTTACATTATCATTAAGTGTCACATACAATTATGACAAAATTTGGATTTTTACTTTTATTTGCTCCATAGCAACCTAGATGACACTAGATCATATTTCCTGACATACACTTTAGCTGTTCCTCTCATAATTAAACATCCCCTTCTAATTTCCTGTGTTTCCTGGAGCATTAGCTCCAGATTACCCTAGAAGTATTGAATATCTTCATTCAGATCATTCATTAAATCATGCTATTTGCCTTTTATAGAACTCTCAAAGTCACAATTTTCCATATACTATAATTGTCACCAGATGAACTTTGACACTGACATTTACTTTTGCTTGTCAGATCTTTGGTCACCTGAGCTTTCTTATAATGCTTTCATAAAATAAACTAGACTGCCATTTTTAGCCATAGTCATGCCACATGCAGCATTCCCTTAAACTGAAAGGACAGTACCAGTCATTTTTAACACTTTTAACCTTTACGTAAATTCAATCATTTGTAATTATTTTCTGCAAAACGTGGATAAAACCTAATATACATCAAGGTCAAAAGTATATATTATGGATCTAACATGGTGGCTTTTGATGGAGATGGCTATGTGGTGACTAGGAGTGTTTATCTTTGATTAATGGCTTCCCAGGAGCGATAAAAAATAAATGTAAATTTGGGTGTTGGAAAAATGGCAGGATGGCCCTAACCCTCATTCCCAATTTTCCTCTATTCACAAATTAAAGCTGACACCACACAGAGGGATTTGTTTAAACCAGGAGTTGGCAATCCTTTGTCCATTGACCATATGCACGCCTTGAAATTCCTCTTTTGCAGAGTCACAGGAAATTGCACTGCTGAATGTTGACAGCACAAAGACTTAAGTACACAATTTCTCAGACACAGAATTTCTAGGGAACCTGGTTAAATCACTGGATCTGATTATTTTGGTGAAATATGATGTATGTACTGTAGATGAAATATTTATGTCATACACATACACACACACTCATTCTTCAAGAGCTCCAGAAGCATAATTAATGTCCCCTCTTCACATTTTTCCCACAACAATCCTGGAATGAAAAAACTTGGCCCAGCTGACTTATCATGGCCAACTCGCCACGAGGCAACTCTCCATGGGACAATTCAACAGAGGGACAAATAGAATTGCAGTTCACCATCAGCCTTGAAGACTTCTAACTTGAGAAAGTTCAAATCTAAAGGAAGACAAGGCCCACTGCAATTAACTCATCCCTCTCTTGGATTATCCTGTATTGAATTGTCCCGTAGCAAATTGTCCTGTGGCAAGTTGGCCAGGGCGAGACAGCAGGGACAACTTGGCCAGAGCAAGTTGTCCTAGACCTCAACAACCCTATGAGTAGAAGTAGGTGGGGTTGAGAGAAAGTGATTGCCCATACGTTCCTCTGATTTTCAGATATTTTTTTTCATTTTTATGATACCTGTATCAACTGAAGTTTTAATTGTTTTTCAGTTGAGAATATTGTAATCACTTTTTTAAAAGGACTTTTCCACTCTGCTGAGAAAATTATTTGCCCATCAGAAAGTACTGATGGAGGAGAGGGGGAATTTCCAAAGAAGTGTGCTGAGGATTGCAAACTTTAAGGCATGTCCAGACTCACCCAGGTCACAGGGTACATCTTTTACCAGAGCTGGGACATCCAGGGCCAGTGATATGTTTGCATATGTCACCGAGGAAGTTAAATGTTGACAAAAGCCTCTCCTCCGAAGCCTAATGTGATTACAGTCGATAGACCATTGCTGCTATTTTAAAAATCATTTTTAGAAGGAAGGCAGGGTAGTACTGGCTGGTTCAAAGTAAACAGAGCCAAACCAGTTTTTATTACATAAAGGTGTAAAGTCCATGCATGCTAGTGATCCAAGTTTCAAATAAAATATCAAGTCAAATACAGTCAGCTTTCTATGTTTATATGTAGGCATGTATATATGTCTCTATAGTGTACAGTTCTAGTCTTGCACATATGTATGTGTATGTGTGTGTATCATACTAAATAAGTAGTTGCCTACTTCAAAACTGGTATTATGTATGCCTAAAAGCAAGTGTTTACTTGTGGCCTTCGAAAGGCATTGCTTTCCTTCCTCTGTCTCCCCTTTTTTCAAATAGGGTATACAGTGTGTGTTTTCTTATTTTTTAAGGATTATTAATAAGATCTAGTCTGATCCTAATTTAGATATGAGTATTTTACCATTCCAGACTTGGGGAACAGTTACTGGAATTCCAGTGCTAGGCAATTACAAAAAATTAGTGGTTGTTGCTTCATTTTGTGGCGTTTGTTCATTTGTCATGAAGTCCAAAGTTGACTCTTTACAGTTGTAGACAGCATTCTGTCTGAAAAAGTAATTCTTGTATGAAAGAACAGTTGTACTATGTACTATGGGCACTACTTAATTCTGCTGAGCAAAATGGTTTAAATCTTGCAATAACAAGTCACCTCCTAGTAAGTATCTGGGACATCTATGTAGTTTTCTTGGTAACTATACAGAATTGGTGATCCATGGCCACCTTCTATGATGATGTTTCTACTTTCTAATATAGTTTACAAGTTTAGGATTCTTAACCATTAACCACCTCATGAACCAGATCCAATTCTCCATAGCTGTCTTGGAATAACTATCACTGTCATATCACACCTTTCTCTACTTGATATTTTTAACTGCAAAAGCATCAAAAGCGGGGTATAAGTATAATAAAATAAAAAATAAAATAAATAAATCATATTGGGGATCTCAAGGAAAGGTCAAAGGAATCTTGTTTTATAGAGTGACAACAGCAATAATGCATTTGTAGAAGAATTAATTTAAGTGATATTTGAATGTTTCTGTGTGCACCCACAATCAGCCATAATTGCAGCTCATTTTAGGGGATGGTTTTCCAGCACAGAAAGTGTAACTTTCAAATAAACAATTAAGTAATATCCACATTGAATGTAATCTACAGGAAGCTCTCCCACACAATTCCCACTAAAATTAATTTTGCCATACTAATGGTAATAAACTTCCTGGTACATTATGCATTTGCTGATTATTCATCCCCTCCCTAGATTTATTGGATTCCTTTCCCCCAAGGGGAAAAAAACCAACATACCACTCCCAATTTTAATAAAAAAACAAACATCACTACAAACAGAATATCTGCAACCATTCATACACTATTGATATGTGTTGCTTTTTAAAATCTTGACAGAACTGTGTCAGACCAGCACTTCTGAGTATTTGTGGCTCTGTTCATTATTTTTCCCGGATGTAAATGTAATTGTAGCGATACACATTTTTATTTTATAAATACTGAATCTCACTTTTTTTCTCTTTTTCTTTTTAATTTCAGGCTTTACAATGGTTGATACCGAAATGCCGTTCTGGCCCATGAGCTTTGGTATTAGCCCAGTTGATCTTGCTACAATGGATGAACACTCCCATGCATTTGACATAAAGCCCTTCAGCACCGTTGATTTTTCCAGCCTTTCTTCTCCACATTATGAGGATCTCCCTCTTGCAAGAACTGACCAGATAGCCCTTGACTATAAATATGATGTGAAATTTCAAGATTGTCAAAGTATGTAAACTTTTTATGGATTGATAATTTTAACTATTAGAAAAGTGTTCAGCTTCAGTTGGTATCAAACACCACAGCTTTTAAATTAATTAGTGAACAGCTTTAAATCAGGGCTTTTCAGGTTGTGAAACCTGTTAGTTTAAAAAAAATTCCCAAAACCCCTGATCAGGAGGCAAAGCTCAAGTGATTTTCTGTGGAGTCTCTCACAAAACTCCCTCAACTGAACACAATTTGAAAAATCTTGCTTTATACAATCCAGGATACAGATATACATTCTTCCATGGTAAAAGGCCACTGATTGATTGATAGGAGTTGATAATTTGTATGATATAAATTCCTGCTTTGTTGCTATGTTATAACAATAAAATGAATTTGTAGGCCATTTTGACCTGCAAAAAAGACTCTTTGGTAAAATCAATCATATTGTAAGATTATAGTTATTTCCTTAAATTAAAAAAACCTGTTGCTTGGCCATTGCAACAAAAGAAGGATAGAACTATCACTCTGTGTACACTTAATCAATTTAAAATTTTGGGAAATGAATTTTTATGATTCTAAAATTATGTACATTTAAGTGGGCTGTAAAGTATATCAAAGATAAAGTCACCTCTTCTGTGCTCCTTGAGTCCCCATACTCATTTTAATCTCATATTACTATATCTGCATTGTTTATTCTATTATTTAATTTTATCATTTCATTATTTTGATACTGTTATTTTTACTCTCATTGCTCTGTTTTTACTGTTGTAAACCACCAGAGTAGCCCCTTGGCAAAATGGGCAGAAAATACATTTAACAAACAAACAAACAAATAAATAAATAAATACTAGCTCATAAATTGGTAATTTTAGCTAAGATTGATTCACAATATTCATATCCCACCTGAACTCGAATACTGTGGATGGGACACAAATACAAAAATCAGAGAGAATCAAGGGTACAAATCTTTAATCTATACCTATGATAGTCACCAGTGGTGGGATTCAAATTTTTCCCCTCCCGGTTCTTTGGGCATGGCTTGGTGGGCATGGCTATATGGTCGGCCTATCAGAGCTGGTATTTGCCAGGGTCAACCAATCAGAGGTGGTATTTTCTGGTTCTCAAAATTATCGCTACTGTTTCTATGGAACCTGTTGGAACTGGCTGAATACCACCTCTGATAGCCACCATCCTTTAATCAACTGGGGTTGTAGCCTCTTGAAACTTCACCCCAAAACAGCATTTTAGTTGCTTTGGGAAATGCTAACAAGATAATTGCCATGTTTATCTCTGATGGGGCAAACGTTTCAAACCATGGGAGCTGCCACAAAGCCTGTCACCCCATATTTCAAATGGAGATAGTGCTGTCATCAGCGAACCCTCTCTAAATTACTGAAGTGATTTCAATTCTGGCAAGAGCAAAGATAAAATATAAAAGATCTGACAGTATAGAATTCACAGGAAACTACTGCCTGTTGAAAGATACACCAAGAAGCAGCATTAGATTTATAAGTCTTTTTTTATTTTTTATGGTTTACTGACTAGTTTCAAAATCAGTGCAATAAAAATATAAACAATACAACAAATACTTTTATTTTTGGAAATAAGGTACACTGAAGCAAAGACTATGTAACAAATCTATGTAATACATTGGGAGATTGTGAAAACTAATAACCTGCTTTCTACTTCATGGTTGTATAACTATAGATATTTTTTTCACTCTGAGCACAACTTTTAGAGAAGAATAATTTAGTGGTGCATGCTAACAGTCTTCCCATTCCAAATTATTAAATGCCACTTAATCTTTAATATGGCCAGAATTTGGAAGCACAATGCCTTGGAAAATCAACAGCTTAATGGAATGCTCCTTTGGAAAGCCCAGGTTCCAAAGTCAGCATATTTAGTATTACAAATTAGCCAAAACCATGCTTGATTTTATGAACTGAGGCATGTATAAGATGCTTAATTGACACCAATATGTTTATCATGCTAGAGACAATTATTTAATAGCACTTTCTATAGCAAATTGTACCCATTATATAGATGTAATTATACATTTTGAAAAGTTCTATTCATAGTTTCATAGTATATATAGTATTTAGTATATTCGTAGTATATAAAAATTCTAAAGGATATTAATCCCATGTTGTAGTATAGGGAGTTGGCCTGAGAAGTATCAGCAAGGTATATGGACAAATCACAACTGCTTCCCCTGGACACTGGCCTTTTTAGTATTTGCTTCACAGAAATTATTTAAAAAATGAAAATATTCTGTTTACTATAGTTGAAACTATGCTTTGAATTGGATTTCAAATTCTGCTTTAGAAACGTGATATACTGTAATTTGTGGCCAGCAATGTTTTACTTTGGCTTATTGCACTAGAATGGCATAAAACAAGTCCTGCATATGATACACGAAGAAATATAAAATGGAGTCAGAATGCATTTGGGGAAGAGTAAAGGAAGGTTGGGGGTGGGGGGGGTGGTTAAAGCTCATTCATGAGAATTAGGCCACAGTATGGTCAGTGAATTGTTTAAGGTCTTTCGGGAGTTCATACTCGAGATATCTATCAAGCAAGGTAAGGTAATAATACAGACTCCCATTCGCTGACTTCATTAACTATGTATATCTAACTCTTGTATATTTTTAAAAATATCTGAATCTTGAATGCATTCGGATTGGTAATACTAATTAGAGGTAATTGGTAGTAATCAGGGATCTGGTTAATTCTTCTTTTGAAATCTTCCTCTTATTCAGATGCTATTAAAGTAGAACCTCCATCTCCACCATATTTCTCAGAAAAACTTCAGATGTATAGTAAGCCTCATGAAGAAGCCTCTAGTTCCCTCATGGCTATTGAATGCAGGGTGTGTGGGGACAAAGCTTCTGGGTTTCATTATGGAGTGCATGCATGTGAAGGTTGCAAGGTAGGTAATTGTAGTAATGCATGATTCATTCAAAAAAATGTTTCTTTATCTCTTTAAAATGCTATCAGCCCTTACTGTAATATCAATAGGCAAAGATAAGAATTTCGAATTCACCAAATTCAGGAGGGCCATATGCTTCTAGTTTATTTCTTTTCTAATATATGTTATAACATGCTGCTCCTCGTTGTTTTGTATTAATAGAATCTAAAACATCATCTGAGTTAGTTTTAACTAAAAATGTCCTTGTCTGTTTTAACTAACAGGCAAATGACAATAAGGAACTTACTTTTCTAAAGTATGTTTTGTTTTGTATTTGTCTTGTTGGAATATTGCACTTCAGCTTTTATCTGCCCCTCAGTATACCCTGAGAGAGCAAGAACATTTAGGTTTTTTAAAACAATTCTAAGAATGTGATTTAAATCACATTTTTAGAATTGTTAGAAAGCTAACTTTCTGTTGTAAAATCACATTTTTAGAATTGTTAGAAAAAAGCTAAATTGGTAAATGTGCTTGCTGTCAGGGTATACTAAGGGGCAGAAAAAAGCTGAAGTGCAATATTCTAACAAGACAAATATATTTCAAACAGGAAGTAAGCCAAACTTGAGAAAATATTTCTCATGCACTCCATTCAAGCTTGTGAAATAAATGCAACTCTTTGAGATGTCACTGTAAACCCCCCCCCCAAAAGCAGGTTCAATCTTAACATTTTGTCACATCAAGCAATTTATTAAAAAGCCTTCTCTTTTAAAGAAACTTTCCCAGAAACTATAATTTAATACAATTTATTAAGTATTTAAAATGTTTTGCAGAATTATAAATAAGAAGGTAGAAAATTATTCCATACATGTGCACACACAAATTCTTCATTTAGTATATTTAACTCTAATAGATATCTTAACTAAGCTACAATGAACTTACCATAAAGTAAATTCCACTGGAATTTTAAAAAAAGTTCCTTTTATGTTAATGCAATATTTTAAAAAAAACACACACAACATATTGCTTTGTTCTGAAATGAGATTTTAAAAAATATTACAGATTGTGATCAATCCACAATAAAACGGAAATATTTCTAGCCAAAATACATGATTGTCTTTCAAATTAAATCTGATACGGTGGGAAATTCCATAAGGCTAATACTTTTTGTGTCCCTTTATTTTTATTGAAGGGCTTCTTTCGCAGAACAATCCGTTTAAAATTAATCTATGATCGATGTGATCTCAACTGCCGTATTCATAAAAAAAGTAGAAATAAATGTCAATATTGCCGATTCCAAAAGTGCCTTGCAGTTGGAATGTCGCATAATGGTAAGCATCTGAATTTCTGGTTAGTTGATTGGTAATGATATGTCAAAAGAAATGGATTGCATCTGTTGTCTATGAAAACTTTCTCCTCTTCTGCAATCATGAGGCTCTATGCATTTTGAATATACAGTATATGAGCAAAGACTCTTCCAGTCCTGGCAAAGGAGCATATCCTTGGAATGCAGGTTTATATGATAGATCAAGCAAAATGATCTTGCTGGAATGAAGCATGTTTACCCAGAACAGATAGAAGAAATCTGCAATTATCAGCTGGTGTTTTGGTTGCTGTGTCTGTTGCACACAATCATTATCTATCTTTGTATTCCCATTAACTATCACTGTTAATTTTCCTAAATTATTTTCTGTTCTCCTTTACCACACTATGCTTTTTGGTATCCTAGCCATATTTTAGAAAGAAATCATATCCTTCTATGTGGTGTTTCTCAACCTTGGTAACTTTAAGATATCTGGACTTCAACTCTAAGGGCTGGCTGGGGAATTCTGGGAGTCCACACATCTTAAAGTTGCCAAGATTGAGAAACACTGTTCAATTGTCAGTAGAATATGATATTATCTGTAACATATGAAGTGATTGATAACATATGAAGTTATTTTATATCCAACTGGATACAAAATAAAACTTCATGACAATATTGTTCAATACTGTAATGTGATTGTTGATTGTTGGGAGCTTATATTCTAGGTCAGCCCTGAGCACTTAATTCTTCCTATACTTTTTGGAAAATAGGAAGGTTCACAATAAAATATAAATATCCTCTTGAGGCACAGGCTTTATGTAGGTTTTTTTCAAACAGTGAATATTTGGTTTGAAAAGCTTTGGACTGCTTATTCTACTTCCCTGCCCCTATTACTGGTGCTGGTACTTACCTTTAAAGCCCTGAATGGCTTGGGTCCGGTTTATTTAGGAGAACATCTGGTGCCGGCCTCTC
>JANHFQ010006737.1:30046-40969 GCA_032468035.1 Aparallactus werneri | reverse complement strand
AAGAAAACAACCAAGCTCAGTGTTGTGACTCAGCAGCAGAGTGTGGTAGATCTGGCAGCAGAGTCCGATCCAGACGTCGGAGTGGAGTCAGAGGACAAGGAGGAGGGCTCTGCTGCTGATAGTATGCCAGAGGTTGCTGACAACGTGCCAGAGGCAGGCCGCTCCACTGGCTGCCAGCAGGTCTTATCTGACGAAAGCAGTGAGAAGGAGGAGGCCATGCTGGACGCCAGAAACAAGAGGTGTTTAAAGAGACAGCTGGAACGAGGCAGAAAGATGAGCTGAGCTACAGCTGGCCAGTGATGAGCCACACCCCTGAGGACTTAAAAGGGGTGTTGCTGGGTTGTTAGACTATGGAGGACAACAGTTGATTTCAGGAGAAGTAATTCATGTCTGTGGAACGTTTGGAATTTGGCTGGCTTTTCTGATTAAAGTGCTGTGTGTTTGGAGAGCTGTGTTTGCTTCCAGATCGGTGACGAAGGTTGAGGGAGTCTTACTAGTCTGGGCCACAACACTCAGTGAGTACCAAGGATTTCTCATTTCAACCCTGAGCTACAAATATTCTCCTTTATTAGATTGCTATCTCTAAACGACACAGTCCTGTGTCATCACAAAAGACTTTGCCAAAAGCTTAAGATAACATTTCCTCTAGAATCATTTTTGTTCCACTGAGCAGTCAACCGCACTTCAACAACCTCTTAATGCAACTAGGTCTGTTATCATTAAGCCTACTTACTCCATTCCTTGTGCTGTTTGTCTTGCAATATCAATACGCTGTAACATTGGAAACTTGGTCTCCTGAACATGTAGGTGGTTATATAGGCTACTTCCTTCACACCACTGTGTGACAATGGCCAGATTATCTTTAGTCATGTAGCCCATAAATAGTAGAATGTTAACATGTCGAGTTTTCCTGCCAGAGACAAATAAGAAAGCATATTCAGCTGAAATTTTAAACACCTTAATTTTACACTTCTTAACATCAATAAAAATGCCAAAAGTCCAGCTTCACATGCGTTATAGAATATAAAACATTTAGTCTTAATTTTGCTATAATTCCAAAACAATATTCTTTTCAATTACTTGGGCTGCATGCATTAGTATATGGTAGAACCATATGGTTTCCCCACCTGCTAGGGTCCCTTAATTTGTATAGGGGCACTTATCAGTTTATTTCATTGCTTTTCATTTATATCACACAGGATTTCATATTGTTTCCCGTCTACTTAATATCTTCATAAAATCACAGATTAAGAACACAAAAATATTTATACTAACAATACTAATACTCCTGCCCCTGTAGGAGAAGGAGTGGCAGGACCTGTGTGCTGAGTCAAAAGAGGCATTATTAGCCTAGAGAATCTACATAGCCACAAATGAACAAAGTCCAAACCCCTCCCCCCAAATTATGCTGACCCTTATCTAAAGCCAAGATAGTTGAATAGATAACTGTACACAGGCATGATTAATAATGAATCAGTTTAATTAGAACTACATGTGCGGTCCTGATCTTTCATGCCTCACAGTACCAAAATTCATATCATTTGAAAAGCAGAGTTTTGGGCACAAAGCCCATTATCTGTCACTTCATAAGCACCCGGGACAAATACAGCTTGGGATCAGGCTTTAATACAGTCTGTTGCCAAGAGATAATATAATACAGCCATTACAGTATCTCAACCAAGGAGAACATTAAAATGAACTGCCTGGTTATTAACCATCAATCAATAATTTTAAAAATGGTCTTTCAGAGAGATTCTCTCTCAATATGATAAATTAACAGGAAAGTTATGAAACATTTTAAGAGACTGAAATATCTGAGAACTGTTTTCCATGCTAAGTAGTGTTCAGTATTTGAAAGAACTATTGTCCATGTTGGAGAGTTCAGTATTTTAAAGACAAGATGAAAGAAGTATAGCTGTCATCTTTAGTTTTCCTCTATGAAGGAAGATAATTATATGCTGGGTGGATTAAAAACTTTTGAGGCATGGCTATCTAATTTTTGAATATTTTAAGAGATATATTTCTGGTCCAATAATGGTCACCAAACTCAGCGCCTTGACTTCGGAATGGAATCAATTAAAATTTTAGTTCAGATAGAAAACATTACCATTGGGTTACATTTCTAGAAATATTCAAGACATATATATTTCTTTATCACAACATAAATTAGACAGAACTAAGGATGACAACTTACATTAAAAGATGAAGAAGAAATCTTTGGTAGTTAGAATCTATATATTAGCTATGATGGAATGTAAATATTACTTAAAAGTTTGAAAAGTCCAAGTATTGCTTTATATTAATACATTTTCTATGGTTTTATATATTACCTGTATGTGTGCATGATGTACAGTATGTATACACACACACATATTTTGATGTATTTATTTTTTATTGATAGTTGCTTAGATCTGTAAGTGCAATGCATTTTAAACTTCACCACAATCTAAGTAACAACACTGACAGGATAATTTTAAGAAACATTCTAACAATGACATTCTGGAATTTTCTCCATTTTATTTTTTAACATAAATTCCAGGAATCTAGAATAAATGTGATATTATATCTAAACTCAAAATTGTCACTGCACATGTATATACAGAGCACATTGCAGATATTTGAAAAACATGCTGGTTTCAATGCCTTTATTTTTTGTCCTTAAAATAAAAAAGAACTACCTGCTAGTTTCCTTTAAAATATTTGTTGAAATTATTACATTAACTATTTTCTTTTTTTAATCCTGGAGATCTATCTATGTGGTCATGAAGGATCAACATTTATTTGATAGAACAATCAATCAATCAACTTTCTTTTTTTATTCTCTCCATCAACACATTTCACTGTATTGAAATCCCAGTAATATTTTACCTTAATACAGCTACTTCATTTCTAAAGGCTTGAAATTGTTCTGGGGTTGGATCTATAACCTTTAGAATCTTTACTGCTACATCACCTGGAAAAATAATCAGTAATAAGCGTTACACCAAAATCAATCATCAAAAAGTCTCACGTGCAGAATTTTTATTGTATATATGTATAAAACAACTGTTATAGCAAGGGAAAACTTGAAAATAATATGCCAGTTACAGTAGAAAGTACAAAGCTAGAAGTTTAATTCCTCTGCATCAGGTTGTTTCATAAAAATATATATTTCTTGACAGAGACCTATAAAATAAACTTTTCAGATTGAAAAGCACAAAATCATTTTTCCCCTCAGAGACAATACCAATTTGGCTAAAAGCAAAGTGCTTTGAATGAAAAACGCTCCATTTTTATATGGAATAAGCTGTTTTGATTGTTTCTTAAAATGTATTCAAGTTCTCCAAATCGTTACTTTTTTTTAACTTCAAGACATAGTGTTGAACTCTAAATATCCCAAATGACCAAAATGTGCATTTCATATTATAAACAGTTATTTTGCTCTCAAAACAGGTCACTTCAAATTCTAAACAGTTCATATAATAAATATTTGCATATTATTAAACATATTATTCTGTTAACTAATATTTTTAAAGCTGTTAAGTTTTTTCAAAAAAAGAACTAATTGATTATAGAAAGGCATTTGTATTGATCACATCAAGCTATGTGCTTAGAAAAAAAGGAATTCCAGAACATCTCACTGTCCACATGAGAATCATATATACAGGTCAGGAAGCGACAGTACAGATAGAATGTAGTGATACAGACTCCTTAAACGTTGGCAAAGGCGTGAGACCCAGGTATAATCTGCCCTTATTTATTCAACCTATATGCCGAATATATATTAAAGACAGCTGGATTGGAAGTTGATCATTAAAAACTGGAGGAAAAAAACATCAATAAGCCTACATTATGTCAATGACATTATTCTGATAACCAAAAACACAAAGAATTCGCAAGCTCTAATGGTAAAGGTCAAGGAGCGAAAACCTAGGACTAAAATTAATATAAAGAAGAATAGACTAATGATAATGGGCACAATAAACAGCCTTAGAATTGAGAATGAAAATACTGAAGTTGTAGTCAATTGATCCTAGAAGACAGAAGCTATCAACAATAAAGAAACAAACAATCAAGAAAAATGCAGACTAGCACTTGTAGAGCACGAATGAAGGCCCTGGGAAAAGATAATTAAATGGTATTATATGTCTATACTTACAAAAATTAGAACAGGACAAACAATTATATAACCTGTGATAGAACAGGTGTCCCCAACCTCCCCAGATTGCAGCCCACTAGCAGGCCATGGCCTATTCGGAAGCAGTTAGCAGGAGAGACGGGCTGGCATGCATGCACATGCAGCTCAACTTGCACAAGCAGTGGGCCGGCACACATGTAGTCAAGCTGCTTGTGCATGTGAGTGCAGTGGAGCTGTGTGTGCATGTGCGTGCAGTCGAGCTGCATGTGCATATACTCTGTCCCACCGCTCATGCGAGTTGAGCTGCGCCAACATGCGTGACGGCCCACTGCTCACACGACCCAGTTCCGCTCTCCCACCCCACCCAGCTGGGCCACCAAGCTGCAAAGGTTGGGCACCACTGACAGAACATTCCCTGTTCTATGGAAGTAAAAATTGAACTTTGAAGAAGCGAGCTGGTAAGAATATTGACACTTTTGAACTTTGGCATCTTCTGAAAACTTCTGAGAATACAGTGGTCATCATGGAAAAAATACATAGTTACAAAATCCACCTATGTGGCTACTAAGAGTCAACACCAACTTGATAGCACGTAGTCAATCAAAAGTTAAAGAATAAAGCTACCGTATATATAGTAAATGATTGCATAAAAAACACAAATAGCAGAAGGCATTCCGCAGAAGATACGCTTACTATTCTTAAGAACCTGAACAGAGACAAACATCACTTGTGCTTAAAATAATATAGAGATCAGAGTGCAGAGATCTCCATCGGTTACATAACCCAAAGGTTCTTTCAGTTTGTGAAGCAACAAACTTCTCCCCTTCCCTCCCTCCCCCTGAATGCTGCCAGCCAACACTGTTAAAATATAGAAAATTCTCAGAACAAGTTGCATAATGGCCCAGGGGTCTATTCAATTAAAAAGAAGCAGTAGGAGGTCTCACACAGAATATCCAAGCACATGGGGGCTGTTAAGTAGGTCTTTGGATCCTAGCCACTGTTTCAAATGCTGTATTCCTGGAAACTGTCCCAGTCTTAAAAGGTTCAAACAATAGCGTATATACTTTCCCTTCATCAGAGTAATGGAAAGGATGTGTTGAAGCACAATTTTTATGAAGGAAAATGTCAATAATTATCTTAGCCACTTTGAGCAGGAAAGCCTCCTCTAGCAAGTATAATGCATAATAGCTAAGTCTTCTTAATATGAAGCTGGGCCAAACCAGTAATTCCACTTTCTCCTGGTCTTTTCTGCTCTGGATTCGGCTAAGATGGTTTGCTCTTATTTAAAGATGGCAAGCATCAAACCTGGCGACATGAATCTAACAGCTCTTTTTGAAAGTCTACCCAAAGAACAGTCTCACTTACAGTCTTTAGGCAGGCAAAAATCCTAATTCCCATAAAACAAATCAGTACTAAATATTCAAACTACAAATTCAGAAAAACGGGGATTTTGTATTGATAATACAAGATCGGAAAGTCAAGATTGGAGAACATGCAGCAACAGAAAAATGGACTGCAAATTTGGAGCAGAAGCTAATTGAATTCAAGACGAAATGGCTCCCTTACATGCATCATATCACACAGAAACTCGAATTTAGTCACTTAAAATATGGTTTCTGAAGGAAAAGAGAAATTGCTTTAAAGCACAGTACAAAAATGCTTAAGTAGCAATCATTGGGGGTGGCAGAACGAAAGAACGGAGTAGCTTGAATGCTTCTAAAAATACTTTTTTTTTGTTTTTTAACAAGTCTTCATTTTTCTTAATTTTTATATTAAATCTCATCTTTTGCATTCTCACTTCAACTCTCACCTCAGTATAAAGTTTATGCAAGAGCAGAAATAATATTAATTTACATTAAGTCCAACAACAGCACAGATGAAAGGGATTTTATATTGCTATGTATGTACTTAGATGTATCTATTCTATTCCTTTCTCCCTTTTTTCTTTCTTTTATTTTTCTTATTGTTTTTTACTGAAATTTTTTAAAATACAAAAAAGAAAAAGAAAAAACAGTGAGAAAATAACTCAATAAAAATCATCTATATTTGAAAAGGGTATATCTGATAAAATTAAATGCTTGGAGAGCATTTTGCTACACTTTTAAGTTAGCAAAGTGGTTCTTAATCATCAAATCTAGCCTATTTTTATTTTGGCCAAATAAGAAATAATCTTTCTGTTTGGGAAAGTTTTGGGTCTTGTTGCCCTTAGAATAGTATATCTATAATACATTTGAAAAAGAAAGTTGAAATAACAAAGAATTGTGCAATTGATCTAGATACTGACATAAAACTAATTAAAATTTGATCATAGGAAAACAACTAACCAGCTTTCCTTGTTTTTCTATCCATAAATTTTTAAGTAAAAAAGAAACAAATGTAAAACCCTTGTTAGATTAGCTTTGTTTTTAACCCTAGTTAAGTACTTGAGAAACTGTGTCTTATCTTCCAAAAGCCTCAGGAACTGTGAACTACCTTTAGCCTATTTAGTATTCAATTCAATTTAGACGGTAGTATTCATCTGATGCTGCCCTGGTTATGTGCTGCACCCTAGATGAATTCTTAAGTAGAACTTTTCCAGTTATGAAACGTTGGGTTTTCCCCCAATCATTATAAATTGCTGATTAGGAGATAAAAGTATCACTCAGATTATTAGATATGGACACACAAAGTAGAATTGAGGCAATGAAAACTTGAACTATTTGCATCCTATATAAACATTTGATCTTTGTCAAACCCAATTTTCCTGTAGCAAACTGGCATTCTCTTCATTAAGTACCTTTATACATAACCACTCTATCCTATGGGCACCAAGAGAGGAAATAAATATACATATACATGTATTTATTTACCGTTATTCCTTTTCAGAGCATCAGCACAGTCAAATGTCTACCCTATGATGATGCCTGTATCCAGTCACTTTTTTCTGTTTTTCTTATTCTGTATCTTTCAAAACACAGTTGAAAGACATAGGAAGTTGGATATACTATTGCATCTTAAAACTACCTCAGTTATGGCACATGGACCCCATTACATACACTATTCCTGCCTTTTAAAAAAGATGGTACTGTTATTCCTATTATATACTTTTGGAAGCAATAACAAATCTGTTATTTGGTACACCACTCCACTCATCAGAAACGTTACCGGTATTACAATTCTTAGTACTTATTTGTGAATCAAAAATATATCAAAGGTATAGAGAGCCAAAAGTGTAAACATATATTAATAATAGTTCAAAAGTTAATGAAAAAATACTGAATAGCTACCATGCCATTTTCCCCTATAAACTGTTCCAAATGAGCCTGATCCAACTCTGGTTGAGAGCATAACTTCACTTGCTTCTATTTCCCAATAATAGCTTGAATCCCTCTGTCCACGTGGTCTCTGCAAAACAAGCAAGTATTTCTAGTACAGACAGCATGACATGGAATCCAAGTTTTAAGATTTTATTAAAAGTTTATATAAAATATGTTTCATGATACTTGAATACACAACCTGCATTGGCCGTACAATATGTAAGAGTTGAATTGTGCATTTAAAATCTGAACAGAAAATATTGTAAAAAAAATGAGGATTAAATCATTAGCTTTCTCCTCAGAAATCTATGGATCATCTGATAATTTTGTTCCCAAGTTACAGAACTCATCTTGCATTCTTCTAAAAACAAGTGCAATTTCATATCTGTTCCTCTGTTTCTTTTCTAACACTCACTGCATTGTTGTCAATTAGCATGAGTTCCGCTAGCTCAGAGTTGTCAAACTGGTGCCCTGCAGACTGGATGTGTCACACGCAGGCCATGCCCACTCCAGCTCCATGAAGGTAAAAAACACTGCGATACTTCACATGACAGTAACATGACATCATGAGTTTGACACCCATGCCCTACCTCAAAGAGCTGGAGCATATACTACCATTACAATTCCAACATAGAAGGTATGGGAGAATACCTCAAGTACAAATAAAAAAAACATTCAATTTTATAAAAACTCTGCGAGTTTTTATTTCATTTGATTTAAGGCTGCTAATGCCTTTCCTCTTCCCAACCTCTTCTTTCTTTGAACAGTTATGTGGAGGGAAGATCTATTGAAAGCTTTGGGATTTCATCTGCAAACTTGCAAGCAGTTCCAATCAGATATGGTAAAGAGACAATACCAATTATGACAAGTTCATTAATTTTTTTTAGAAACTCACATAATATTCAGGTTAGGTCAGAAACATTTAGCTACATGCATGTACAAATCAGACCTGCATGTGCAGATATTTGATGCCTGTGTTATATTCATTTCATACAATTGTATTTTAATACTCACTATTTTTTTTTCTTGCGGATTAGCTCCTGCAGCTCGGTCTCTTTGAGCCGGGACTGGTGTTTTCGGTTGGGACCACCCTGTTGGACTTGTATTGTTGGGGCTTCCCGACATAGCTGGTGGTGATGCTTCAAATAGTTAAGAAAAAAGTAATAGATTCTAACAATACAGGACCACAAGCAAAGATTGTAGACAGAACTAGCATAAAACATTGCAGTTATGCCATATTGTATAAAGATTAGCACATGACAATATTAATGCTAGCTTATACTGGACTGTGACATTTTAGACCTTACTATTTATACAGGTAGTCCTCACTTAACGGCTGCCCTGTTTAGCAATCATTCAAAGTTGTGACGGTGCTCAAAATTACTACCAATCCTCGTACTTATGGTCACTGCAGCATCCCACTATCACCTGGCCACCATTTGTGCATTTCACTGCTAGCTTCTGACAAGCAGACTTAATGGAGAAAGCGGCACTTAATGACTGCAGGGAAAAGTTATGTTAGTCTGCCACAGTCATGTGATGTCTTGCTTAACCGTGTCACTTAGTGACGGAGCTGCCAGCCCCAACTGGCATCGTTAAACAAGGACTATCTGTATACACTACTCGCTATAATGCAAAATGGAGCAGTTTCTCTTCAGAACATTCTGTCTGGCCTGAGTATTCTAGATAGTTTGAGCATTTCCCAAAATGCCTGTTTCAGGAATACTTTGAAACATTTCCTGTTTCCCAAGATATACATTTGGAGAGGACTATATCTGGAACATCTGAAGTAGTCCGTTCTGGCAGGAAAATTTTAAAAAGTTGTGGATTGCTTCATTTCACACTTTTAAGGAGTATCTAGTTACCATATGTTAGTGAACACACTCACCAGATTCACTGTGACTACGTATAGCATCCTGAAACACAAGGGAAAAAAATAAGGTCACTCTTTCAATATAACTCCTGTGAGAAACAGAACAGAGTATCCAATGTCTCTGTAAGAGAACCTGACTGAGCAGCTTTGATTTTAGACTTCAAAACATCAGCCAAGACATATGGTGAGAAGGGATATTGGCAATTCAAAGCACAAGGAACCCTAATTGCACTTTCAGCAATTATAACATGCTTAGCATTCAAAATGAGGCCCAAGTGTTTTATTTGCAGTTTGTACAGGAATGTCAAAATTGTTATCTCCATTTTTGTGCACTGCTTAGAGATTATTTTAATAAATTGCTTACAAGCAATCCAAAATAAATAAACTGAGAAAAGAACAAATGCATAGGATGCTTTTAATATTTCAAATTCATTTTCAAATAAAATGGTTTTTATCCTAGTGCCTAAAGCAGATACTTTGTTGAAACCATAGCAACAAACTGGATCTGTAAAAAAAATCAGATGCCCTCCAGCATAGCATTGCTGTAGCTGAGCTGGTTTCTCTTTCTCTTCCTCTTCCTTAATGTTACGCATGCTAGTCTAGGTAAACATGCCAGCTGTGATCAAACACACATCTGTACTGTTCCTGTTTCTGTTCAATACCGTCCAAATCAATATTTGGATAATTGACAAAGATATACATGCCCAAATACTCCAGAAAACAAAACCCGAAGAAGCTGAACTTGTTTGTCTCCGTAAATTGTACAAACCAATCAGAATTTTTTTGAAAGATTAGTGGGCTTGAGAATGCAATCCATAAAACAGAAATAGTGAAGGTTCAAATAATTTTCTAATAAAGCTATGAAAAAGTTGAATAGAATCCGGTGTGAGAATTACACAATCTATGAAAAGATTCAGTTATAAAAAAGACAATTGGGAATAACTTCAGGTCCTAAGAATTACGTGTAAAACCAGCTTATTTATTGTTTCCATTCTACCTTTGCAAGGCATAAAACTTGTGTTCCAGATAATCAGCAGAGCTTCTGAAACAGTTCTTGCACACGTGCACACAAGGTTTACTAAATGATGCCTTAGATCCCTGTCAGACTGAAAGCAACTGTTGCACGTTCTTGTAGATTTTTGTAGAACACAGGTTGTTTTTCGATGTTTAAAAAAATAAATTCTATTTTCAGCAAGACATAGAACCAAGGTCCCAAATTGCTAATGCTAAAAATAAATGGCTATATTTTAGCCATTTTGAAATTATACCAATTTCAAGTTTTATACCAAATCTTACTAATTTGACAATCACTTACTTTCACTTCAATTATGTATTGTGTGTTCTCTTTTAAAAGGAATAAAAATTATACTGAAATCTTACTTTATATAAACTGAACTGTGAATGCAGATTCCCATTCACCTGCTCAGTGAGAATCTATACTGATTCCTCCATAAACAGATGACTATTTCTGGCTCTATTTTTGTATACCGTATTTAACCAGCAACTGGAAAATATAAGAGGATGACACTGAAATGAAAAAGTTCAGGCTAAGTGACTATGGGATCTTATTCTATAGTCGCAGAGGTCTCCAAACTTGGCAACTTTAAGATTTGTGGACTTCAACTCCCAGAATTGTC
>JANHFQ010006737.1:12183-23232 GCA_032468035.1 Aparallactus werneri | reverse complement strand
GAGAACTACACATTTCATAGAGGACTGCATATTCAGCAAAGTTTAGAGTCTTTGTTTACAGCTTTCTCACCAATTTTCAGAAGTTTCAGCAAAAAAGAGCTAAACTTCTGTACTGATTAGTGAGAATGTTCTATTACAATCATTAGGCCAAGACTGGAAGAAGCATTAAGCATAGCAATGATCCAGGTGCCTACAGGATGATAACATAACATAAATTAGAGTATTTTGTTCTTCTTTTTTCATACAACAAATAGAAGGTCAGAATATCTTTGACTACTATATATTTCGATATATATGTACCAGGAGAACCCATTCACAAATTTGCTGCTAAGAACTACAGAGGAGCTGAAGAATAGAAAAATTACTAAATTACTAAATTAATTTGTGTTATTTATATTACTTAAAAAATAACTTTCAAACAATTTAGGCACTGATGCACAGATCAAAGGAGGAGCTCTGTAGTTCACCCCTGACTAATTTAGGTATAAAATCCAACTACAACTACACTTGTGACCATCTTAATGGGCATTTAAAAAGGAGAGGTTTTCAACTGCACTTGGTAATTCTTAATCTTGCAAGGAAAAAATGCAAGCAGAAAAAAACTGTAGAAAAGAAAAAGACAATATACTACAAGACTAGTGAACAAAACTATTCATTTTATATCATTATTGGAAAGACCAGAAAACTCAATTACATTATAGCTTTCTGATTTACATGTTTATTTTGTGATAAGACAAAATAAAGGTTAAAATCTGTATAGAAACTAGCAGCACTGCTTTCCATAAAGCATTTCCAGTTCTTCTATACATAAGATCAACATACAAAGTTATGTGTTGTGAGTGGAACATGATCAAGGAAGTCAACTTGTAATTCTTCTCCAATCAAGGATGCAGCATCTGTACTCCAATCCAATCGTGCCTTTTTACTGTAAAAACAAATAAAACTTCTTAAATTTCTGCAGGTATTCACTTTCCAAAGTTGTTAGAATTGTGGAAAAAACCAAATTATTTGGAAACTTCATTTATTTCAGATAATTGTTAGTTAGAAACAACTACTTTAAGATACACATGATAATGTATTTTACCGTCTAGGCTGAAGTATTCAAAAATTGCAAACAATAAGACTTAGTATTATACTTGTTCATGGAAGACAAGGGTGGCGAATGATAAAACATATGGAATATCATCATACAAATACCATCATTTTGTAATTAAGTTCAGCCACCAGTATAGTACACAAGCACATAATTTTACACTTCTGTGTTGATGTCATTGTATCTATTGTTATTTTGGCATGATCACTAACTTCGTTAAACATGGTGCTGCAACATCTATATAACCATTTGAACCTTACGTTATCTGGAATTTACACATTCAGGAGAAAAAAGGAAACTGACATCATCCATGATTTGGACTTAATGTGGCCTTCAGTATAAGTCATAAGAAGAACTGAAGTTATCCTCCCCAGCAGCTTGGTATAGAATTATTTGATCTTGTCTTATAAAAAGCAGAAGAATATCTAAAGCAGGGGTGTCAAACTCAAGGCCCGTGGGCCAAATCCAGCCTGCTATTAGGCTGCTTAGAACTGGCCCGCGGGGCTGCCCAGAAAAAGTGAAGAATTGGCCCATGGTGCCTCTGCCAGCAAAAATGGAGCTCAGGAGGACCACATGTGTGCCTCCTGAGCTCTGTTTTCAGCTGCGATTAACTCCTCCAGCCCTCTGCCAGCGAAAACAGAGCTTGGGGGTCCATGAGCATTTTCACTGGCAGAGAGCTGCAGGAGGCTGGCGCAGCAAAAATGAATGTCGAGGTGGCCATGCCCATCCTGGCCAATGCCCCCCACCCCTCCTGAAGTCAAACACAACCCTGATGTGGCCTCAATGAAACTGAGTTTGACACCCCGATCTAAAGCGAGAATCATAGCTGATTTGTGTAAAAAAAAAGTCTTAAGAGAAGAATCTGTAGCTCCTATATGAAATAAAATATATTAAATATTATCTTAAATAATCTCATGGGAAGAAATTATTTATATTCAACTTAATTCCAATTCTTACCCTTTGTGTTCATTCAGCAATCGAAAAACAGCACAGCATTCTGGCTGCAGACCTCTAACTTTGAGTGCTTTCATAAGACAGTCATGAAGAGTCATTCCATTACGTACATTTACCTGTTAAGCACAAAAATAGTTTTTCTATTTTCAAAAAATATAAATTATTATTTAGCTTCTTAATCTTCATATTTCAATTATAGAGCCATTTTTCTTAAACTCTAGAAGACAATTTGTTAGAAAATAGCCAGATGCCTTAAATGCTGGTAAACTCTTAAGGTCAATGCAGTGAATAGAACTGAAAATTCATCTCCTTACTATTGTCAATTCTATTTTCTTTCTTTCCTTTTTTGGCATCTATCCCTGTAACTCTGTATACCTTTACCTTGGAAAAATAAAATGCAAAATGCATTAAAGGTATTGACTTCTGACCACAATTGGGACCAGAATTTCTTATAGCTAAGCAAGACAGTTTTTAAGTGCGTTACGCCTGATTTTACAGCCTTCTTTGTCATGATTAAATTAATCACTGCAGTCATTAAGTGAATTCATTTTCCCCCAATGACTTTGCTTATCAGAAGCTGGCAAGGAAAATTGCAAATGGCTATTACATGTTAGGGGTTAGTTGCATTGGCAATATAGCTGCATGCATTGATTGTTCTTGGTTCTAATTTGTTTTTGCAGGATGGAACCAGGATGAAACGGAGGAAGAAACTGAACAGAGATAAAACATTATTTGATCAGGAGATAGGGTCAGTGCAGCCAGACTTTGCAGAGCTGTAATAACTATAGGGATTACTTGCATTTGTATTTTGATGAGTCCAATTTATTTTTAATCTCTTTAGGAATTCCTGTCACACAAAGTGACCATCTTATTTGAAGACTGGTTTATCAACCTCACCTAGCCCCAGAGATACAGATATTGTGATATCTGTCTCAATTCCATCATATCTGGATTACTGCAGTATACTCTACCAACACCAACTTCAAACAATACTTGAAAACTACAACTGGGTCAAAGTGTAGCAGCCCAATTTTTAACAGACTGCCCTGAGAATGTAGGACTGATCTCCTGAAATAGCTACTGTGTTTTTCGATTTGTTTCCAGGCTTCAATTCACGCTGCTACAAATGATCTCCAAAATCCTAAATGGATTAACACCAATAAATTTAAAAGAAGTTGTAGCTGCTCGTCACTTGAGGGTTTTTAAGAAGAGATTGGGCTAACATTTGTCTGAAAAGTCATAGGTGTTTCCTGCTTGAACAGGGGGTTGAATTACAAGATCTCCAAGGTCCCTTCCAATTATGTTATTCTGCTATTTTAAATGAATACTTTAAAACTATGTATATTGTTGCAAACTGCCTAAAACTATATATATAGAATAACCAAAATACACATTCTATGAATATTGTTAGTATGGTTTCCTATCAAATTCACAATTTTAGATTCTGATTGAGAGGAAACAAACTGGTAATTGTTAATCTTGATAAGCAATTATGCAGATGACTAAGGCAATCAAGGAAAAAGAAAAATAGACATAATCGTTTCTGCCTTTTTAAAAAAACTCACAGTAGACAGCCCAGTAGCTTTACACCTACCAGTATATTGGGCTTCTTTACAGTACATAATCTACCTCAAATTTAAGCACTTTTTAAGGTTAAATTCTATACAAACAGAAGGGCTGGAGAATGCCACCACTGTTCCATATTTGGCAAAAAGAAAAAAGAAAGTAGGATGCCAGAGAAGAAAGTAAGAATGCTATTCACAGATGAGAAACACTTTTTAAGATATTTTTATGGGTAAAATTAAGATTCTGTCTAAGTTTACCATTACTATGAGTCTAGAAGCTTGCCAGTCATTTAACAAAAGAATCCATTTTGGATTCTAATTTGCCTGAGCTTATGTGATTTTTCTAAGGGACACGGTGGCTCAGTGGCTATTTTGCTGCTGATGTTTAATGATGTATATTCATAGTGTAGATAAAAGTCTGAAATTCTTTTCAGGTTCAATTCAGTAGTCTCTTTCAAGCCAAGAGCAAAACACAAGAAATCATCTAACGTCCAGAAAGGATGCATTAGCAGGACCTACTCATAAGAGCAGGTATATATAATTCAAAGAAATTACACTAGTCTCTCTACTCTCTCCAAAGTTATGTGTGTGTATATATCGAGTAAACATGTTGAACAAAATGTCACTGTGTCCATTCTGGATTCTTCCACATTTAAACATTTTTAGACTACTGAAGTATTGGAATGTTTATGAACTAGTAGGGAAAAAACAGTTGATCTTTTATTTTGCCCAAAACAAGAAACAGACTCACCACTGTGCGTTGCTTATTAGGCAAAAAAACACGAATAGTATTACTTGTCTTGGAGGAATCTAAAAGTTTCCCATCATCAGATGCTCTGCGCTGATAACCGAACTGTTCAACAATGGTAGGTGAAATACAGCTGGATCCATTGAAGACAGAATCTTTTAATCCAATTCCATCCGGAAGAGTCTTCCAAGCTCCGTGAACCTGGTCCATTGAAGCAGCTTTAAGCAACCAAACCTTTTAAAGAAAGCCAAATCAGCTCAGGAACATGCTGAAATCAGTTTCTTATTATTTTATTACAAAGTAAGTATTTGCAACACCAATGCATAGTAAAAGATTTATAATTCCGGTATTAAATATAAGAAAACTATAACAATTAGAATTCTGCACACAAATTGGAGAGAACAAATAGTCCGAATGGTGAAAAAAGAAAATATAATCTATCCCACCCATTCCAAAGTAGGTTTAATGGCATCTTGCTTTTATTTACGTGACCTATTTTGTATTATTTTTGTAATGTACACCAAAAACTGAGATTTCACCTTGTTACAGTCAGAAGTATTTGTCATTTTCAGAGAATATCATACTATCCGTAAGACACATGTACTCTGGCACTTACAGCCCAATATGACTCACTTAAATTTTATGAAAACGGATAAATTCATCCAGTCTGATTTTCTATCACGTTTTTTGTCCCTAGGAGGAAGAAAGGAACCATGTTTTGACAACTTCCACAAAAATCAGATGAGAAAAATGGAAACACCAGCCTTTGGAGTCCCCTCCATTGGGCTAAGCATTGAATAACAAAGAAAGGCAAAAAAAGAAGCTTTACCTAGAATCATGATAGCACAGGAAAATAGTATAGAATAAGCATTGAGACAGGAAATTTTCCAGTTATTTTTCTCTATGGAAAAAAATCCATATTAAAAGACACACTATTTTACAATATTAGTATTCTAATAAACAAATATTTTCAGATGAATCATGCATACAAACATCCCATATTGGTAATACATATAGGAATGTGGCTTTTGGGTTCTAATGGTGGAATAACAGCTCTCAACTTTTGTGTCTTTTTCTTGACATTTAAGCAATGTAAGAATCTCAGTACCATACTCTTACTATAGTTTATATTATCTTGGAGAAAAAACTAAACATTTGAATAGCTTTTAAAACCATTTAAAATGGGAATGATTATTAAAGAAAAATGGAAATAATTACGGTATATGGCATGCAAAATATAGTCCTATACATTATAATAAAATAGTTAATCCTTCAGGTACCAAAAGACTCTCTTAATTCTGTTTCTTTGTTATTATTTGGTTTTGGTTTTTTGCTGTAGAAATCTATCCCTTGTTACACTATGATAATATATTCAATAACTACAACTACCATATTGTGGCTTATAAAACACAGTGTATAGCTAGAACAATGAATGAATCCAACCAGCTATAATTTATTCAACAATGCTGCCTTATTATACAATAATGGGATTTTTCTGGAATATTTTGCATGTATTTTTCAGAAAATATTAAACACAATTCATTTAGATTCAAACATAGCATTCTTCAGTTCAAGACTAAGGGTAACTATGAAATCATATAAAATATTTCAAATTTACTATTTCAAATGTATTTGAGACACTAGTTATTTATGTAAATGTATGTTTCTGTGAGTCAAAGCAATAAACTATGATTTAAAGGCTCCTTTAGCAACCATGATCACATTCTTGCTTACAGGGAGCCCTCAAATCAGGAAAGGGTTAAGTGTTGAATAGAAATTATTTCACAGAAGCCTTTTTCGGTTTATGTTACAGAGTGTTAGGAGTCTTGATCACATATAATTTGAATTTCATTTCAGCATGTTCTGATGGGTTTAACCATTCTTTTCTGAACAACAATTCTGCGTGTGTGTTCTTTTAATTTAACAGAGTATAGGATTTAGAGGAAAATAGATTCCAGAAGCCTACAAAATCCATGCCATTATTAGTAGATAATTAAATAATTATCTCTGGTGAAGTGCTTCTGAAATGTATGCAGAAATTATTCACATATTACATTAAATAAGAACCTTAATTAGTACATTTGTAGCAGTACCAATACAACATTTTATAGGTCAATAATGATGACATCAATTACAGTTCATTGAACTGCCAGTTCAGATGGGTTCTCTTATCAAAAGTGGCAAAGGAGATGAAACATTATTAACCTCAAATGTTGATGCTTGTTGTTCACAATAGCATAATCAAACAACCTGAAAGCACTTGATATTCCTTGTCTATGCTATTTGTTTAAAACATTGATAACTCACCTTTTATCTAGAAAATCAAGCAAGCTCTGTCCAAATATCTTCTTCACAAAAAACTTTTGAAGTAGTTTAGACTGAGAGACAGCAAGTGACCAATGATTTTCATAACTGTAGATATTTGATATAAAGCTTTCTAGTCTTAGCTCAGTTTTTCAACAGAGAAATTTTAACATGCTAAGATAGAGACTCCTCATTGAATGCTGTAATCAAGATGGTGCACTGCCTATTCACTAGGAGAATCTCAGGTTCAAAAAATACTATCATTGATCTGACATTTGTGGAAAGGCTATTAATTCAGATGTGTTTACTGAAAGGAATTATTTTTGCCAACTCATATACATTTTCCTGTGCCTTTCTCATACCAAATATAATCTTTGAAAACAGATATTCCAAGTATTTACAGGGTATTAGAAAATATCACTAGCCTTCTTAAAGAAGTTCATCAAGGAAAAGACTAACATCAATAAATCTATGATTTTTGGAAAGTACTATGAATTTTCAAAAGGTATCTGAAAAGTACATGAGTTGGCAAAAATAATTCCTTTTAGTAAACACAGTCTAATGTACTTAATGTAATATTGTAGGGGGTTTATATTTCCTTGTACCAAAAACAGAAATCCCATATACAGAAGTCTGAGATAATCACTGCACAGAAACAATATTAAGCAGAAATTAATACATCATCAATTATTTTCAATTATTTCCAATAAAAGAGTTTAGCTACTTCCGATGATTTTTATAGATCGGATATAAAATTCACATGAATTTCTCATAAAAAATACCAACATTATTTCAATTAGAGGAAAATTTATTTCCTCTAATAAAGGCAGGAAAAAAATCTAATAAACAAATAATATATATTCTAATTTATAAAAATATAGTTACCAAGCAACAAATGAGACACGAGAATTTTTTTTAAAGTACCGTAAATTTAATCCCTACATTCTGCTCTGTGTGTCCATGAAAAATAATTTTATACCATCTCACCCTACTAAGATGACAAATTTCTACATCAGTGGGCTTTTAATGTTCTGCCATCAATTTCCTATAAGGTAGAAATAAATTAAACAATCTGCTGCTCCTGTGCCTTTCTACTCAAATTAAATCATGTCGTTCTCTACTTCCTTTTTGATAATTCATATTATTACTTATTTTACATGATATATCACCAACTATAGCAAATCAAAATAATATATCCATCAAACTGCTTTAAGAGTAGCTGATTATATTAGTAGCAAGAACTGAGGATGTTATGCTGAACTTTAACTATAAATACTGCACAGCATGTAATCACCACCAAATTACCAGCATAATCTCAAATTATGCTAGGCGCAAAATATACCATTTATATAATGGCAGCAGACTGGCCCTTTGAAGGGGGATATAAACAGTCTTCTACTAGAAATTCCACAATGGGAAAGTTCTGTGTTCTGATGGGCCTTTTAAAATGAGATGCCATTTCCTGAAAAAGGATTGTATGCAGTTTGGGCAGCAAACAAATTTTATATTATGACTGCAGTAACCATAAATTGAAAGGTTATGAGAAAGATCTGTATGAACAGACTTTTTTTAAAGGTACACAAACATGTTTTTTCCAAAAATAGAGACAGATGACTATTAGGAAAAAGTGAATATTTAACTTTTTCATGGAAAGTTAAATGTCTTACCAATTAAACTAAAAAAAATGCTGTTTTTATGATCCTGTAATCCCTTAAACTATTAAAACAGTAAATTTAGATGAACAAAATATAAATACTTCTGAAAATATATTCAGGAATTTGGAAAGTTTCCTTTTAGAATTCTTCCACATACAGTATGGCAGACATAATCTTTACTGGTTTTATTATTTGTATCCAATTTTTAATGTGTTGCTTTTTGTCTTTACTTTGTAAAACCTGCACCTCATACTCTAATCCTTCAGAATTCAATTGTGTTTGTTTCTAAACTTTATACCTATGAACATAGATGGTAACCATTATCAATTCCCATTTTCAAGGTGTAAATGTCTTCTTTTCAAGTGTCTTTATTTTCAAGGGCTGACCTACAGTATGTTTCACAGATGGTACAACAATTAAAGACTAAGGGCTGGAGTCCACATATTTTGCCACGGGGATGCTGCCATCACCATCCTGGTTAGAACATGCAGAAGTACTTACTGTGTGGAGCTCCGTGATCATGCACTGATATCCCATGCTCCTCTTTTCAGCCACATCTCCACCATGGCAAATGTAGTTATGTGCTCCAGCCCTAAGAATATCAAATGCAATATATCCATCATAACTAGGCCACACTAGGTTCAGTGATAAAGTGATACACCATATATAATCTGCTCAAATTATTAACTACTAGTTGATTACCAGGCCTTGCCTGGTTGTTTTTTTAAAATGAAGGATATTTGTACCAGCAGGTCCTGCTGGGTTGAAGATCTCTCCTAGTGCCCATGTTCGAATAGTGACATACACAGTGCACCCACTGCAGCCTACAATTCCCAAAATTCTTAGCGTGAGTGGGGTCTGCTATATCTTCATGCTGCACAGTCCCCAGCTGCAGCCTACAACTCCCAGTGTTCTTTGCCTGTTTGGGGCCTGCTGTGTCATTATGCTGCACTCCCCAGCTGCAGCCTACAATTCCCACAGTTCTTTGCATTAGTGGGACCAGCCTACAACTCCCAGCGTAAACTGCTCAGAGTGCTGGAAAGCACTGTGAAGCGGTATATAAGTCTAAGTATTATTATTATTATTATTATTATTATTATTATTATTATTATTATTATTCCAACTTTTTTGTGTGAAGTGTTCCCTTTTCTACCCTTTTTGAGGGGCAAAGAGGCCCCCTACACGCTCGCAACTCCAACAGTGACTGTCTTACTACAGAAAGATACCTGTTTGTCAATTTGGGGGGAGATTGGTGCAGGAGTGTGGTTTTCTATAGTGGGCATACAAACTAACATCGCTCCAGGTAAGTTCTCTTTTATAGATATAGATACTCCTCAGTACATGATAAATTTCTATTTCCCATCTTAGTACACTCCAAACATTCAACATTCCTATTTGGTCTCAAGTTCTACTATATCACTGAGCTTGTACTATATGACTCATTATTATCTAACAAAATAGGGTTTTTTTCTATCTATGTCCACCAAAAGCTGTTTAGAAGAATACAGAGGAATCCTCCCTTCCACATATACATTTTTAAAAGAATATTTTCAGAATTTTAATTCAGTTTAATTTTGAACCTTATCAGTAAGATTTATCAAGAAGTTCTTCAGTTACCAGAGTCATTTATTTTTTACAACCATAGAAGATGCTTGTTTGAATTCTAAAATTTTACCAAGATTTGGGGTCAGACATTAGATTCAATGTGAGTGTAGACTGATTCAGATAGATTGATTACTGAAGGACGTTAACCATGGGAAAAACACAAGATAAATTTTGAAAATCTCTCTGCCCATGCATCTACAGGGATTCCTCGACTTAGAACAGTTCATTTAGTGACCGTTCAAAGTTACAATACTTAAAAATGTGACTTATGATTGTTTTTCAGTTACGGCCTTTGCAGCATCCCCATGATCATGTGACCAAAATTCAGATACTTGGCAACTGACTCATATTTATGACTGTTGCTGTGTCCCAAGCTTATGTGATCATCTTTTGCGACCTTCTCACAAGCAAAGTTAATGGAGAACCAGGTTCATTTAACAACCAGGTTACTAACTTTTTAACTGCAGTGATTCACTTTAACAACTGTGGCAAGAAAAATCGCAAAATGGGGCAAAACTCGCTTAACAAATCTCACTTAACAACCAAAATGTTGGGCTCCATTGTGGGTGTAAGCTGAGAACTACCTATATTAACCCAACCTAGCCCATTCTTTCCATCATCTAGTGTCATTTCATAAAATATAAGATTTGCAAGGGATCTAGAAGATCATCTAATACAGAGGTTCTCAACCTTTTCTTCACCACAGATCCCCTTTAAAAATATTTTGTGGCCATGGACCTCCAAGACCACTCAAGATTTAAATCATAATATTTCTTCAAGCTTTTGTGCCCCCCACTAGGGGTCTGCAGATTACAGGTTGAAAATCATTTATACAATACAACCCTCTATCCCATGGGTCCTTAAACTATGGCCCGCGGGCCGCATACGGCTCGCAGACGCAATCTATCCGGCCCGTGGAGTGGTTTGACTAAGCCAGGCCACCTGGCCTTCCAGCCACTCCTTGCTATCTGGAAAATGAGGAATGGAGTTCTCTGTGTGCGAAATTAGAACAGCCTGGGTAGGAGAGGCTGCATAGTCCTCTTGAGTAAAATGAAACTTTTAAAAGTCTTGTTCTTGAGAATGGCCAGAGACCTGGAGAGCAGCTGGAAAACAGCCCTGGAAGAA
>JANHFQ010006735.1:0-10560 GCA_032468035.1 Aparallactus werneri | reverse complement strand
TCCTTTGCTCTTAATACTTTCCTCTCAAATGGCTCTTCGTTGTTATAGTCAGCAGCCTCCTCCTCCTCCACCTCCTCCTCCTCCTCCTCTTTCTCTTCCTCTTCTTCTTCTGCCATATCTGTCATTGGACTTGTATTAATAAATACAGCTGTCCTTTTTAAAAAGCCTCCAAATTAGCTTGATGTGAGCAGTGACTTTAGGTTCTTGCTCCTTTGTGTTTGCAAAATAAACAAAAATAAAAGAAAGTTCATAAATAAATGTATGTCTGCATCATGCTGCAGCTATGTAAATTTGGCTTGGCTGTATTTTCAAACTGTTTTGCAAAAGTCAGATGGGAAGATTTTCTGGAAAATCTACAGAACTCAACATGAAATCTTTCCTAACATATCAATTCCAGATCCAGCAAAGCTAATCAGAGTTAAACAACTGACTTCAGTGGGATTCAGAAATGGGATAACATCACTCTGAAATCTTACTATGTGTTCTGATTTATCTGCACTCTATGGATCCAGTATGTGAAATGTGGTTTTTAGAAAAATATTGGGCTCAAAAAGGACTTTTTTAGACATTTAATGGTGAATTACGATGAGTCTATATAGCATTATAGCTAATTCAACCATGAATGATGAGGTTATGGAATTCTTTATTTTTGAGATGCCATATATACCGGTATATATGCCATATATATATATGCCATATATATATATTAATTAAATTTGTATGCCACCCACTCATACTGTAAATTGCATATTTAATATTTATTCGTGGTTTATAGAATCAAAATAAGAAAACCATGAATATTATAAGGACAGAGGTTTGGACAATCATTGTCAGAGTCAAAATATTGGTTCACTGAATGAATCTACTACTTTGTGGCCACTTTTTAGGATCTTAGATCTCCAAGGTTCTTTAGAAGCTAAATCCAATATGCAAAACACATACACTGAGTCACAAAATAATGGATCAGAACCTTTTTTGTTGACAGCAATATTTTTCAGGCTTGGCAATTTTAAGATGTGTGGTCTTCATGCTGGCTGGGAAATTCTGGGTGGTGAAGTCCACACATCTTAAAGTTGCTAAATTTGAAAAACACTGAGTTTACAGGGCTGCTTTAAGCTTAGACAGGCCTGGTAAAATTATACATTTCAATGAATCTTAAGCAAAATCCAAAAATGGCAAGTGAGATATGGGAATTTGCAGCTGCAGATTTCCCCTTTTGTTCCTAGTTATTATCATCATCCCATCCTCACTCTCAGAAGTAGATTTTAAAAAAAGAAAAAATGCAATTCATAATTATAAAATGACTAGCTGATGACCCGGAGTTGCCCAGGTATAGTTGAGGGTGACACTGTTAGTAGCTGTATGTGTGACACTTTTCCTTTCCTTTCCTTTCCCCTCAGTTTCTTTCTCTCCCTTTGTGTTCCTCCTTTCCTTTTGCCTTCCCTTCAGTTCCTCCTTTCCTTTCCTTTGCTTCCCTTCCTTTCCATCTTCCTCCTTTGTTTTTCTTTTGGCTTCCCTTCCCTTACTCCTTTCCTTTCCTTTCCGCTTCCCTTCCCTTGTCTTCCTGCTTTCCTTTCATATCCAGTGGTGGGATCCTACCGGTACACTGGTTATGCGCTTTATGGGCGCGCTTGGCGAATGCCAGTCAAACGCACACTGCGTGCGATTGACGTATAAATCTTTGTGGTGTTCTGCAAGCACTCTGGCACAATGCTGCGCAGCTGTTGTGTCAGAGTTCTTGCAGAACACTATGAAGATTTGTACATCAATTGCGCGCAGTGCGCATTTGATTGGCATTTGCCAAGCACGCCCACGAAGTGCATAACCAGCGTACCAGTAGGATCCCACCACTGTACATGCCCAAGTTTGGTCCTTCACAGTAGTAATATGAGTGAAAGCATACTCGTATTGAGTCCACAGATTATTAAATAGTGATCCTCTTGATTATGAGTCAGAGTCTTTTAAGGAAGGATGGAAACAACAAGGCACTTGCATTAAGACTTCTGCAGATGTTTTTGCAGAAGTTTCTGACATTTGCTCAGGTTAAATGACAGTTCAGCAGAACCAGGTGATACCACTAAAGGAAAATATTTTTAGCTCAGGGTTGAAAGCAGGGGTCCTTGGTGCTCTCAGGTTGGTTGTTTATTTATTTATTTATTAATTTAATTTAATTTAATTTAATTTATATACCGTCCTTCTCCTGGGACTCAGGGCGGTGTACAGGGCATAATTAAAAAACAATTATATACAATTAAAAAGAGATTAAATGAAGTCCCATTAAAACTAGTGAAAATTTAAAAACCCTATAAAAAACCCTCCCCTTAATCCGAGCCGGCCATCTCAAACAGGTAGGTCTTTAGCTCCCTGCGGAAGGTACGGAGGTCGGGGGCTGTACGCAGGCCGAGTGGTAGCTGGTTCCACATGGTGGGTGCCCCCGCAGAAAAGGCCCTACCCCTGGGCTCAGCCCGACAGCACTCCATGGCCGTCGGTTCCCTGTGGGAGCGAACTGGGCGACAGGAAGTTATGAAGTAACAACGGAAATAATTTTATGGTTGGGGGTCACCACAATATGAGGAACTGTATTAAAGGGTCACGGCATTAGGAAGGTTGAGAACCACTGCTCTATATGAAAGTACGATACAAAACATACACTACTAATTTCAAATTTTGAAAAATATTTGGTAAAGATATAATTTTGATAACTTTTATAACTACACAGTGAAACAGTTACACTAAGATATCAGCTAAGTAAGACACCTCAGGAATGCACAACTTATAATTTATGAAGCAAAATTTATAAAAGGTATCAATCTTGTTAATAAACCTTTGTGAACAGAACAGGAACTTTAATAAAATACAAATGTTGCAAACTGGAATTATTTTGGGAAAGGGAGGGAAATTCAGGAGTCCCAACTTTTGAAAACAAAAAAGGTTTATAGTAGAGTTTGTCACAGTCTCCCAAAAGAAGGAAATAGGACAAAGTTTCAGCAGAGGAAATCAACAATACCTGGGCTGGAATTTTGCATTTGTTTTTCAGGGTTTGTCAGCTATATTAAAAAAGTTAGCCTCAAATGAAAACATTATCTCCAAGTTCAGGAGCAGCAGTTCTGCCCTCCTTGGTGAAGTCATCTATAGGAAGACCTTTAATTTTCCTCACCCAAGCATTTTTACACACTTTTTCTCTATTTGCAATAACTTTTGTCTTGGTTGCCTGATACTCAGCAATCTTGGCTTCTTCATATTCTTTCATCTGTTGTGTAGTCAGAAGTTGGAACCCAGAATTATAACGATAAGGATTTGCAGTAATGCCATGGAAATATTTTCTGTGCCGTGAAATTACATTGGTATCAGGTTGGGCAATCTTCATTCGAGGTATTTTGATGGACTCAACTGAACTTGTAAAGCCACCAATGATATTACTCTTAGTAGCAGCTGGAGATGACATCTTAAAATAACCTTTTCTTCTTGACAAGCTGCTGCAAGACTTGGAACGTGTGATAGAGGGGGGAGGAATGAAGGATTTTACAGTACTCCCAAGCAAAGAATTCTTTGTGTTGAGCTGTAGCATTTTGGTTTCATAAGGTGAGGAACTCTTTTCCATACCTAAAGTGACACCAGCAGCCTTTAGTTGTTTCACCTGGTTTGCTAGATCTATTGCCTTGTACTTTGAATTTTGAGAAGATACTGATTTAGGCTGTATTTTCTTGGGCTGAACAGGTTCCCAAGCATCTTTAATGTTCATGTTGTATGCCATATTGGCACTGACATTATCATGTTGATAAGCATGGTGTACTGTACTGACAGTGAGGAGTATCTGATCATTAGATATGGGACCAATGGGAGAACGTCTCTTCTTTAGGTGATTTAACAAAGCCTTGGTATTCTGGTCAAATAAGGAAGCAGGTGAAGGTTCTGATAGTAATTCCTCATCTGTTTTAAAAAGGGAAAGAGAAAGGAGTTTAAAGTCTAAAATACTACCTACTGACATCAGAACAGAACTTGAAGACAGAAAGCAGAGGCAACTAGCAGAAGGCCCCCAACCTGGTCTTCAAAAACTGACATGAAGAGATACTTATAGAATTAGAAAAATCAGAAGCTTTATTTAAAAACCCAGGAAACTGTTTGATTTATTAATTCAGTGAATTTATGCGTCATCTTAGTCAGAGGATTGTAAGATTTAAAAGCATCTGATAATAAAAAATAAATACAAACCATCAACAGCAATACCCAATGGTAGGAAGAACAAAAATAAAAGCTAATTACAATCATAATTGCAATCAATGAGCAATTACCTATAGTAAGCTTATTTCCAACTGAGCATACATTAGATCAGTGATGGCAAACCTTTTGGGTGTCAAAACTCTAGAAAATGCCTGACTTGATTCTGCTGATGTGTCATATCACACACCCAAATAAACAAGAATCAATTCTCTATCTCCCCTCCATCTAGGCTTACCTTGAACAATGACACTTGACAGCAGCACAAAGGCTAGGCCTGAAGTCAAGGCCTGGGCTTTGACTTCAACCCTAGCATCACCACTGCTATTGAAAAAGAAAACCTTGCATCATGCTCCAAGGCTTACGAGTCTTGGGAAACAGTGCAACTGCATCATGGGTCAGCAGTCCCAAGGATCTATTGTGTGTTCCTTACCTTCCGTATTTTCTTTCTGTTGACAAGCTCCTGCAGCCTACTTGAGGCTACTCTGGGTTGCCAAGGCCTTCTTTCTTGAAGTGGCTTCAGAAAAAATGCTCTTCCACATCCTCTGCAGCCATTCTTGCATGACTCAAAAATCACACAAGAATGGGGCAATGCTTTCAAGAATAATTGTTGAGTGTTCATTTGGCTGGCATGTCAACCAAAACATGAGGTGTCATCTCTGACATGTTTGTCCTAAGTTCTCCATCACTGCATTAGATCATAGTGAAAGTCTATCATTTCATTTTTAAAGTATGGACTTACCAATGCTTTCTTTCTTTCTAAGATTCTTCTACCTCCCTATCTGCTCAATTTAGACTAGCAGCAACTACTAGTTGTTCATCAAATTCTCAAGGCTGTCAGTAAAAGCAGTACTAATTGATATTAACATCATATTGCAATGTGCCTAAGATAAACTGCCATGCAACAAGCAGTTTAAAGTAATCTGGTTTGGTTCTTTATGCAGTGATCAATAATAGAACCCATGTGGCAATTTATGGTTTGTCTGAAGCCTGAATTCGATTTTGTGTATGACATGACATAATAATACATACTAGATAACTCTAAACTTCAGTCAGATTTTCGTCTTTGGTAATGGTAGAAAGCTTTAAGCCTTGTGAAAACCAGGCAGACATTCAACAGGGCTGTTGATTTGTCATTTTTTAAAGGTGTGTCTATATTCACTTTTTAATGTGTACTTCTTATACCGAATTCTGTCTTTAGCATTGTAAATAAGAATATTAGAATAGAATAACAGAGTTGGAAGGGACTTTGGAGGTCTTCTGACTAGAAGACCAGAACCAGAAGATTGTCTGCTCTTTTGGTTTCTGGCACACAGGTGCGCCCGCCCACTCCCGTTTTGGCACTCGGTGCAAAAAAGTTTCGACAACACTGCCATATACCATTTCAGACAAAGGTTATCCAATCTCTTCTTAAAAACCTCCAGTGTTGGAGCATTTGCAACTTCTGGAGGCAAGTTGTTCCACTGTAATTGTTCTAACTGTCAGGAAATTTCTCCTTAGTTTTAGGTTGCTTCTCTCCTTGATTAGTTTCCATCCATTGTTTCTTGTCCTGCCTCAGTTGATTTAGAGAATAGCTTGACTCCCTCTTCTTTGTGGCAGCCCCTGAGATGTTGGAACACCACCATTATGCCACCCTTAGTCCTTCTTTTCATCAAACATTGAATTTCTTATATTCACAGTTGCTACAAAGGCAATTTAAAAAGCAATAATCTGTTTGGCACATAGCTCAAACCCATATCATTTTATTTATAATTCTAGAAGTTTTCTTTTCAGTCTGATTATGAGATTCTGGGTGCAGGGAAGGCTTGAATATCCTTTTAAAAATGGTTTGTTTGGCATTGAATGGGGACAGTGCACATCTACATGGAGGGGAATGGAGAGAAAGCATAGGTACAGAGATGGACAAAGGTAAGGCTACAGCTGAAGGGTCAAATGAATGAAATGAAGGAAAGAATAAAATTACCTTCCAAATGTTTTAGCCATCATTTGTTTTCTATTTTAAGGGGGAGAATTCAAAAAGGAAACAATTTGGTTATAGGAAGATGTGGGGTGAAAAGAGTTATCCTAAAGGTTTTGACGAATGCTTCCAATTTCTACCTGCAAGACCAGACCTCTGCTTCTTTAAGGGTATTTTCCATCATTAGCTGAATAATTAGTTACTTTGGCTTTGCATACTCAGGAATCCTGGCTTATAGCATAAAAATATATGGAGCAGAATAGTCATCTTTTCTAGTTGTCTTTGATTTGGGGTAATCAGATAAATCTATGCAGACTTCAAGCCAATTTCCCCATTTTTATTTCCTCCCAATTCTTCTTCTTTTTTAGAATACCCCAATTTGGTAAGAAATTGGGAAATTGTGACAGTTTACCCATTTTTTGTAACTTTCTTTAGTTTTGCCCATAAATTAAAAATGCAATTTATTCTGTTAAGGTATTAATCAGTAGTCTAAAGGTGGATATCAGTAACTGTTAAAAATAATACCCAAAAATTCTTTACCAGAAATAACTTTCATTATTGTTGAGGACTGCCGTTCCTTGACTTGGTGGGCAAGTATAGAGAGTCTTTGCTTTTGGTATGGATCCAGGACAATGGCTGTCTTACCCTCCCTCATCCGGGGTGCAGGAGTCTTCACAATTTCATAAACAAGGGCTAGAAGATAATCGCATGGTTAGCAGTCCAAAATGTGATTCAACAGAACGCCATGGAATAATTCTAATTAAATATGGCCTCATAAGGTTAGAGGGTTAATTTCACAGTGGGATTTTATAGAGCAACGAGACTACACTGAGTGAGTGTATATTTGTGTGCATAAAGATCCTCAATGTGGCAAGTTTTGAAAACATCAAATACCTTGGGAGAAAAGTATACCAGACCTTTTTAGTCTTGAAAGAAATGTGAAAAGATAATTCATGGTGTTTGCAGATGAAACTTTTTATCATATAGTTATTCTGTTTCACTGCAGAATTTTATAGAACAAAAACATAAGTTTCATATCTTTGACTTGGAATCTATTTTATCTTACCTTAACTATGGTTTTTTTCCTATTAAAATATATTACATTACAGCAAAACAAAATACCTATACAATCATTTGACTGATAGCCCCCCAAAACTGTCTGGAAGCATCTCTAGTCCATCTTATAATTCCACTGTAATCTATTACTGAAATATCTCCATGAGAATTAAACAAGTATAATACTTGGTATTGGGACCTGACAGAGTTCATTAAGTTCAGAACTGCAGTGGAGCAGTGGTTAGAATGCAGTACTGCAGGGAAATTCTGCTAACTGCTGACTGGCAGCAGTTTGGCAGTTCGATTCTCACCGACTCAAAGATGACTCGGCCTTCCATCCTTCCGAGGTCAGTAAAATGAGAATCCAGATTACTTGGAGGAGATCAGCTGACACTAAACCACTTAGAGAGGGCTGTAAAGCACTGTGAAGTGGTATATAAGTCTAAGCACTATTGCTATTAAAGCTTCAGAGTAATTCTACTTACTTTTGCAGACTTAGCAATTGTCCCAAAATATGCACAACTGCATCACCCTATTTATACTCATTCAGAACTGATTCACAGGTGTATAGAGTTTGTATTGCCACTGGCTGGCAAAAACAGTGCATTAGTTACCATGTGATTATTTGGACGTTATAGTTCAGTGTTTATATAATGAATCTGAGTGTATTTTTCACTTTAACGTAAGATGGAAGAAGAGACAGAGCAATCGTATTTCATTTCCTTCTAAGTGCAGTGCGCAAAATGCACACTACACATTTGTAGATGGTATTTACCTTATTGATCTGAATAAAAGACTAACTGTTGACGAAGCCATCCATCACCATCTGCTCACTCTGACAAAATTGTTGGCAGAAGGGATTTTTCTTGGCAATTTGATATACAGTAGATACACACATATAGAATTATACCTGCACAAATGTATATACCTGGGACACCTTTGGATAATCTTGTGGCCTGCTGGGAAATATAATAGGAAAGTACTGTCTCGTCAACTTCTCTATATAGCTTCCAATTTTTCTTTCTGGCTCTTTTCTCCCGTGCAGGTTTTGAATATGGAGGCGGCTTTATTTGGGCTGGTGTGTCATGAAATTTGCTTATGACTGCTTGGTTAAATAGCCTATCAGAAAGCTGATTATGATCCCATTCTACTTCTTCAAACTGGAACAAGACTACACTTCCTTCTGCGTTGATCAATAATCTAGGGAAGAAATTGGATGAGTGAGAAAACATTATGAAATCTGTCCACTGATTCAAGAAAATGATTTATAATGAAATGGCTTCAGGTTGCTGACACAACGGTTCTTCCTTGCAGTTAGGGCTCCCAAATACTATTATTTAAAATCAGAAGATGAACAATAATAACAATCATTGGAATGGGAGGTTGGTCACTGCAAAATGAAGGGAAGGTCTCCCCACCCCCCTTTTCTTCCCTATCACAATCTGAATGAAAAACATTCCTCAAAAGCTGTTTTTGCATGGTTAAGGACATTTCCAGTACTTTCCTTCCATACTAATAGCTATGTATGATTGTTCAAGGAAGAGTTAGAAGAAAAGGCTAAGCTTTCCATCTTCTGCAATTCCTATATTCATTAAATAGGAATTAATTTATAGCTCACTTTCCCATAAATTGTCTTCTAAGGCAGCTATAAAAATTAGTATATAAAACCAGATTACTATGTTAGTCACTCTAACACAATAGCAATAACAGAAAACATATCACCTTGGTAGACTCAAGCTTTAAAAAGACTTTGATATCAAAGGCTATCAAATAATCAATTCTCTAATCAGGGAAATCCTTTTTTAAATTAATTTTTATTGAGACCATTTTTACAAATTAAAAACAATACAAATTTAAAGAAAAGAGCATGAAATAAAAGAGAAAAGAACAAAAAAGAAAAAAAGAAAAGAAAAAGGAGATATAGAGAAATAGCTTCTAATTTTCTTTACAGCGATTGTAAATGTATTGATTTCAGTTCAGCATTATTTAAATTACTTGTATCACTGTGTATATTTTAATCCAATTTTTTCTAACTTTTTTACAATTTCATCAGGCATTATAAAAGGACCATTCATGTTTATCATATCTTGTATATATAAAACAGAACTGTGGGTGTGTTTTTGTGTTTGTGTGTTTTATGTGCCATATAGGCTTCCACATGCCTGCACTAATCACGCCCAAACTTACCACATACTTACCTTATGCTCTGGAGACAAGCATTGTGGGGGTCACTAACATTTTGGGGGGTTTGCACCCCAGAAAAATGCTGCTGAAGTGCAGACTCCCCCCCAGCAACCAATGGCAAATCTGCACTGCACATGCCTGGCACATGCGCAGCACAGCCCTTTAATTGAGCTAACTTTGTGGCACTGGTCCCAGAGGCAGCGCTAATCAGCAGTGTGGGGCTCTGCCCACCACTGAAGCATGTGCTGCCTCCAGAACAAAGATCATTGTGGCACTGGCCACAAATCAGCTGTTTGAAGCAAGATAATGGTGGTGCTGGCTTCAGAGGCTTTGCCAGTTGCTTGCCGCCCACCACCGAAATGCTCTTGCCCCTGGAGTGGCCAGGAAGAGAAGTGAGGGAGGGAGCGAGAAGGAAGGGAGGAAAGAGGGAGGGGGGGAGGAAGACAGAGGAGAAGAAAAGTGAGGGATGAAGGAAGGATGAGGGGGAAGAAGTAAACAGAGAGGGGGAACATAAGGAAAGAGGAACGAAGGAAGATGGAGGGGAAGAAAAGTGAGGGAGGAAGGAAGGAAGGAGGAGGAAGGGAGGAAAGAGGGAGGGAGGAGGAAGGAAGGTGGAAGGAAGAAACATGGCAGTCCCATAATTACCTGGGCAAAGCCGAGTAATCAGCTAGTTTCTAATATAAGTTTGAAGCACCTTTATACATTCCAGAAAGTTTTCCTGATGTCATGTACCAACACAGCATTTTACATTCTTTTTTATTTTGTAACATAATGTGAACTTGTCTTTTTCAGCAAACCTTATCCCCAAGCTTACAATAAGCTTATTTTTAAAAAACCAGTTTAGCTTCTCTTCAGTTTTTGGTAAATCACAATAGCAGCTCCTTCAAGTCAACTTGTCTTTTCAACTACATATTTACTTAGTAATCTGTAATATTAACTTCCTTGCAGCCAACAGCCAACAGACTGTTTCAGTTTCACTTTCACTTTACGGAGACAGCAATAGGCTATAGCATGGGTCCTCAAACTATGGCCTATGGCTGGATATGGCCTGCAGACACAATGTATCCGGCCCGTGGAGTGGTTTGACTAAGCCAGGCCACCTGGCCTCCCAGCCACTCCTTGCTACCTGGAAAATGAGGAATGGA
>JANHFQ010006733.1:5945-17447 GCA_032468035.1 Aparallactus werneri | reverse complement strand
TCAGAGGTGGTATTTTCCAGTTCTCAAAATTATCGCTACTGGTTCTACGGAACCTGTCGGAACTGGCTGAACATCACATGATGCAAAAAAAGTAGGTCTTTCTATTTGTGAAATAAAAAAGACAGACAATGGCACATGAGGTTTTGAAAAATGCAGATATTTGATAAATGATTCCTTTGATTATTAGTATGATTTTAATAGCCCAATTTATCTTTAATTTTAGGTTTTAGTTTTTTGTTGTATTATTTTATTGTTATAATTTTGTTGTTAGCCACCCGAAGTCCTTCGGGATTGGGCGGCATACAAATTTTAATAATAAATAAATAATAAATAATATCCACTTCAAACATAAGATTAGAATAGATAAAACATATACCTATTTAAGAAACTTCCCACAAGTTCAGATAGAAATTAATTTTTCTATTTAAAGTTAACTAGAAAATTAACTACAATAAATTTAGTTAAAATCATTTGATCTGAGCACTGAAGATGAAGGTGTGTGTTGAGGACTGGGCACGCTGCCAATACAGTGAAAGCTGTATAGATATAATTGCATTTTACACAAAAAGTAATGAAAGCCCTACATTTAATTATAAGGAACATTCAATTAAAATCTTTCAGGATCTATTACTTCAGCACAGGAGAGAAACTTTCAGCTCATATCCTAGAGCTCTAAATTACTTGCTATCAATGGACATACTCTGTTAGTAATTGTCACAAAATATGTCATTGGTATTGAGCAACATGCAACAGATATTTTCAGGCAATTAAATCTACAGGATAACAGACACAAAAATTATTTCCCCAGGGCTCTACATGGACAGGCAATGAAACAGGAAGCAAAATGAGACTCATTTAGCTTCTAGTTGAGATTCTCAGGACTGAAAAAAATGAGGACTGACTATAAAATTTAAGCTGAATAAATGACAAAATTGTGATGACATCCTTCCATGCATTCATATATATAGTGATATAAAATTGTGAGTATTTGGAAGAAAATGTGTTAGTGAACATATTGGTATTTTATGCATATGCATAAAAATATTGATATGCTCACTAACGTATGTATGTGTGTGTGTGTGTGTGTGTGTGTGTGTGTGTGTACCATATTTCTCAGAAAACAAGACTCACCCCAATAATAAACCCAACCCTAATTTTTTTTGGGGGGGTGGATCTAATATTACTCCTACTTCAAAAATAAGCCCGGGGAATGCAATGCCACAGCAAGCCTTGCGGGGTCATGCTCCAAGAGACTGCACTGGTGTGGTGGGTCTCAGGGCAATGCCACCGTTCCTATGCATGGCTTGCTCAAGTTGCAAACAGCCCAGGGATTTTCATGGCTGGTACATGCCTGCAGGATCCCGTCTGTTGTCCATTCCTCAAGCTTGGCATGGACTGGGGGAGGGATGGTGGGCAGAGGGTCCCCCTTCCCATTTCCCTGCTTTTTGCAAGGAAGGCTCTATTCTGAATCTTCAGCATTGCAATCCTGGGATATGCTGAAGGCTCAGAATGGAGACTTTTTCACGAACAGTAGGTGAATGGAAACAGGAGTTTTTCTGTGTATCATCCATTCTGAGCATTCAGTGTATCCCAGAATTGCAATTTCTGAAGGTTCGGAATGGAGCTTTCCTCATGAAAGGCAGGAAAATGGGAAGCCCCATGGCCCAGTCCGTGCCGAGCTCAAGGAATGGATGGCAGACAGGATCCTGCAGGCATCCCGGGCACGTAAAGGCTGCAAAAATCCCCAGGTTGTTTGTAACTCAAGTGAGCCATGTGGAGGAGTGGTGGCACCACCCCAAGGCCCGCCACACTGGCACAGCCTTGAGCAGGACTATGCAAGGCTTGCTGTGGTGTTGCACTCATGAATGGCAGCACCTTTGGGAGCTTCATCACATCAGCGTAGCTGGTATCCTGCCATGAGTGGTTGTGCTGGTGTGTCCAAACTCATGGAGGTGGTGCTGCTTGTGCATGCAATGTCACAGCAATCCCTGCAGGGTCCCAGACGAAGAGGCCATGCCAATGCAATGAACCTCACAATAATGCCACTGAAAGTTTGGACACACTGGCACAGCCACTCATGGAAGAATGCCAGCTGCACTGGTGTAATGAAGCTCATGGAGGTGCTGCCATTCATGAGTGAAATGCCACAGCAAGCCTGGCGGGGTCCTGCTCCAGGAGGCTGCACCAGTGTGGAGGGCCTCGGGGCAGTGCTGCCACTCCTGCACATGGCTCACTCAAGTTGCAAATAGCCCGGGGATTTTTGCGGCCTTTATGTGCCCGGGATGCCTGCAGCATCCCTGGCTTCTGAGTCCAGCAAGGCCCAGCATTTGGGCTCCTGTACGTTCTCCTCCTGGATGGCAATGGTGCATCCATGACATGTCCAGCTCACCAAATCTGGCCTGCTGCACCTTAAAAATAGTAAGACCCTCCTCAAAAATAAGCCCAAATACTTATTTTCAAGTCTAAAAGAAAACAAGACTCGGTCTTATTGTCGTAGAAACATAGTATGTATGTATGCATTTACCTGGGTTTCCACAAAAATAAGACTGGGTCTTATTTTCGTTTGGGCCACAAAAGGAAATAAGCACTAGGGCATATTTTCAGGTGGTGTCATATTTTTTTCCAAGTACAGAAAGTCCACTTCTACTTGCTTGCAGTGGAGCAGGAGACAAAGTGGAGCACAAATGCTGCCATCGCAAGGGAGGTGTGGGTGGATCTACCCAATGCCCCCCCACCAGTTTACTCAGGGCCCCCGCACCCAGGTCATCCATGCCCTGAATATCTGTTTCACCTTGAGGCCATGGCACTAGCACACCACTCAGCCTCCTGCTCCATTGTGGCTGTGAGCAAGCAGAAGAAGTGGGTCGGCAGCAGTGGTGGGATTCAGCATATTCCGACAGGTTCCATAGAACTGGTAGCGATAATTTTGAGAACCAGAAAATACCACCTCTGATTGGTTGACCCCAGCAAATACCACCTCTGATTGGCAGAACACATAGCCACGCTCACCAAGCCACGCCCACAGTACCGGTAGGGAAAATTTTTTAATCCCACCACTGCAGAACACTAAGTGTGAATGTATTTCATGTTCCAATCACTATACATGCCTTGCTCATATGAGAGCATATGTATTAATTCCTGCACACAATGAAGCAGAATAGGTCATGAGTCCTATGGGAAAATGTGGTATGTCACCATTGTAGATTTCCAGTAGTGTAGAACTATAGCTCCCAGCATCAGTGTGGGTACTAAATACACACTGAGAGTACTAAATTTCACTCAGCAACATACTGAAATCTATAGGTTCCATGTTTCTGCCACAAATAATCTATATTTGCTAAAGTAGATATGACATTACTAACTTTAAATCAATGTATGTTGGTTTGTACAGCAGCATCTGGTAGCTTTTATTATTTTACTTGTTTATTTTTATATATTTTATTTTCTCCAGCATATTGGACTGCTCCCATCAGTTTACATAGTTAAATAAGATAACATTATCTGCACAGGAACTAAACAATAAAAGCCGAACAGCAGCACTTGTTACAATTCTATCTCACTAGCCTTGGGAATTAAAATAACAGACAGCCTTAGAGAGAGAGAGAGAGTCATTGTAGTGTGAAATGCATAAAGCCAACCCTTGATAAAAGAGTGCTTTTTTGCAGCAACTATGAACAGGGATAAACAGACTCCTACAACTCTTCAAAGTAATCCCATGACAAGGTGGAACAGTTTCCTGAATGAGGATAAAACCAGTCAGCATCCCTTATGGAAGGATGACCTTTAAAGGTTCATTGTGACTGGCAACAGAATAAAATGGCTTCTGACTCCAAAGAGTTGACAGGATGAAGTATTTCTCAGAGGTTAGTTGCCAGCAGCTATTCTGTTACCAGAAAGTTGTAATGCAGTGCAGCTTCCTGAATTTAGCAGCTCCAGGGAAGGCAGTTTCTGGATACTGTAAGGTGGTATGAAAGCCATCTTTTCTTCATAGGCTATGCCATCATTCTTTTCATGTCTGCCTTCCCAGTTTAACAAAGGCAGTGCTAAATTTTGAAAGTAAAATACAATAACACAATGCCCAAAGCAACTTGCTATTAAGGTGGTCATCTAAAAAACATCCTTCTCCTCACAGGTCCATTGTTAAACCAGCTTTGCTGTAAAGAAATGAGCATGGCAGAATTATCCTCTCTTCTCTGATGGTGCAACAGTTTTATTTTCTCTTTTCAAAGGAATCCACAGTCTGCTATGTTTATTTGTTTTTTATTCATTTGTCAATCATATTTAAGATAACATATATAGATATAGACATAAACATGAACAAAGAAGTATAGGTGTCTGTGTGTGTGTGTGTGTAACATTATATATATAACGTTTGTATGTAGTGGGTGTTTGTATGTAGGTCTTCAGTTATTCGGGTTTTCTCCCGCGTAAAATTTGAGGTATCTTGGCAACGTTTTGACGAAGTCTCATTCGTCATCTTCAGGCTGGTGCTTTCGGCTTCGTGCTTCCAGGAACAATGTGTGTAATGTGATCCCAGAAGTTTCTTTACAAAGAGATTCTGGACCTCATCAAGCAGGATACTTATTAATTAGCATTATTTATGATGCTTACATTTTTGCTGGAGAAAGGTCAATAATATTAAGTTAATATGGACAAATGAGTGGTGTGATAGCAAAAACAAGTGCAAATATTTAGTCCCCTTCTAATGTCCAACTAGATTTGTTTACTTATACTTTATAGGCAGAACATAACACAACAATGGAAATTTATGATAGTAAATTGAGAAGTACAGCATCCACAATATCCACTTATGTTGGGAATATTTACATATTATATTTCCAACAAATCTGGAAAGGGTCCAGATTGGAAAAGAAGATATGTATTAATATTAGAAATAGCAAAGGACTGATAGAGAACCCAAATCAAAATATTTTTATAAAATAAATGTATTTAATTAGTTAATTATGGGACACGATAGTGCTTTGATCATGATAGACCAAGTTGTGATGATATCCAAATTAATGTACAGGAACAAAAATTACCCTCTTTTTCTGATTATCCATTTGATATCTAAAACCTATAATGCAAATCTGTATAGGACTGAGGTTTGGGACTGGCATACATAGCCAAGACCTAATGGCCATGACCAATATTGAATTATTCAGTATTGTTGACAGAGGGATCAGTGTAATGATACACATCTTGCTAGTAGAATGTGATGGATCTATACATGATCTATTTTCACTAGACTTTATCAGACAAGTGAAAGTTTAGCATTGGGAAACTAACTGAAAATATATGTCAGTTTAATATGGGAATTCTAAATGCTATCTATATGAAAATATTTGCACATTAAATATCTGACTTTGGAAATAAATAAAATGGAATGTTAGCAAACGTGAAATATGTCCTCCTTCCCATCTCAAATTAATATAGATGCACACACATAAGCGTCAATGATATGGCTTTTTGAAAAAAAAGACTAATGATTTGCTTTTATAAAAAGAGAAAATAAATTCAGTTGTAGAATTTTTGTAGAAACCTTCTCTCAAAAATTAGTTACACTCTTATTGAAGCCAAGGAGTTAAAACTTCTTTAGGGCTTTCACAGAGCTATTTACGGCTTAAATGACTGAGTTGTTAACATTTCTTTCAACATATGACTTGAGGGGATACATGCACTCTACAATTAAGTACACAGCACCTACAAACGTTCTGCTAACCAGACTGCTAATTAGCATGCTGTTTTTTTATAATGCTTCATAAAACTCTGTTTAATGCAAAGAGATGAGAAAAAATCATTAAAAGTTACTTAAATTGCTGCTGTGCAAGGTGTCTCATGGCTCACATTATCCCTACAGCTATTTTATTATGATTATTGCTCACCCCATGATTTTCATTTGATATTGATTTCAGAACCCTGAGGGCAAGCACAGTCTCCTCAGTAGCTTTGTGCAGTGCTTCCTAAACTTTTTACTTCATTACCCAAAGTTACTTATCATAGGGTTCTTTTTACCCAGTGTAAGTAAAACTCATTAAATAAATTTAAATGTATTGTTATGGGACAGTTGCTTGATATGTCATTACCCAAAGAAAAAAAATTGGGATAATTTACCTGGGTTTGGGAAGCACTGAGCTAGTCCAAACAACTTACTCTCTGTTCTGAGTCTCTTTTAACACAATGTCAATTCTCTAATTCCGGGGTGGCAGAAAATCCATTGAGCTTTATTCAGCAGATCTTTGGCTGATTTGCAGTGAAACGGCAGTGTTTCTGACTATTGTCTAATAATATGAGTCCCTTTATATTTGATAACTGAAATAAAATATTTTGGGGGAAACAAGAAATAGATTTTTAAATTTTGTGATATTGGTTTTAATATTAATCACAAATTCCTGGGCTCAGTATATGCTCAAAATTCTCTTATAGCTAAATCATCTCTGACCAAAATTGGTAAATATTAAGATTAAAATTAAATAATAAATAACCAAGTAGATGTCACAATAGGATCACCTGTTGTCACAGCATTAAAAGCAAACTCAACCAAAAATAGTAAAGTGATAAACAAACAGGAAAACTCAGGAATTTTCTGTCAAGGATCTTGATAAGCCAGAAAGCAAACCACACCTTACAGTCAGAGATGTTTCAATTGCTTTGTCATACCCACCCAGGTTATCTCCTAAATATTAAACGTTTCTAGCTCCAACTGAGCACAATTGGCTCTCATTATCTCTGGTTTCTTTAACACATTAGTTCAGAATAATCTACACTCTTTATCTTTTACAGTTCCTGAATACTTGTATTTTTCTTCTGATATTTTATCTTCAAAATATGGCATCAATAGATGAACTAAATGAAAAAAAAGCTCCTAGTTCATTCCAGGATCAAGTATAGGCTAGGGCCTAGAAGTAAACTGCCTGGCTTTTCAGGCTGACTCTTAATAAAAGGATATGATGCCACTCCCCTCAGTATAATTCCCTTCTCTGCCAGAGAAGATAATCTTCATCATAGAATATTGGTAGACATTGGCACTCAACATAGAGATGTAATCATCTGTAACATCCTAAGCTATTTTATCCTTCATGACATATCACATTTCATAGGTATTGCAATTTCTCTCCATGTCAAAAGGTCTCCAGGATATAAGTTATCTTGTGCTACTGTTTTCATCATAAGGGAAGTACTTGAAGAGTGTGGGAATTGGGTAAATGAGAGGACTAAGAGAGAGAATAACATAGATCCATAAAATACTGAGTGGAGTGAAACTTAGGGGAATGCTTAGCTTCTACTCCACTGGACTACTTTGACACATAATGAGGATTGGATTGAGGAATCTGGCAATGCATTTCCTAAGATGACTTCAAAGAAGTAAATGTTGGCTAGACTGCCATTTACAGGCTGCTGAGAATGCTGATTTCTTGAACAATTTCTTTAAATTGTTCTTTTAATGTGCCCAATAATGGCAATAATGTTTAGTGTTCCTGTAAAAACTGCCTGCCTTTTGTGAGCATATTTGAAAGTGGACCCATAGTTAGAAAATATAGTGTGTAAAATCAGCAATTAGTAAAAAAAAAAAAAAAAGTGCAACTAGCCAAGCCTAAGGCAAGGATTGTGGGGTCTGCTGTTGGAACTCCACAGATAACAGACCTGGGAAGTACTGCATTTAGCTTTTAACAGTCTTCTTTGCTCCAGTCTTCCTCCTCACCAGAGGAAAATACATGATAAAATAAACTACTTTTAGAAGATGTTTTGGTAATTATATGTTACATAATTAGCTTTTACATATTATTTCTTTGATTTTATTTTTAACATGTGATCAAAACAAAATATTTCAGTTTATTTTATCTTGTGTTTCTTGCTGAAATGGTAAATTTGCAAAATTAAGTATTTGTAAAGAAAAAAAAACCCATTCACATAGCCTCCTAAGCCACACAATTCTTCATAAAATCTTTTTAAAAGAACATGAACTCTTTTCAGAAATATTAAAAAAGTATGTGCTTGTCAAACTGTCCTGTTAATTCAAATCTAACCTATAGTCTATCTTTCCTTAGGCTGATAATGTTCTAGTTGATGTGACGTGTCCCTAAAGGTTTGTCAAACAGGGAGGAACATGTTAGAAATGCACTAGCCTTCCTTAGGCAAAATATGTGTTTACTGAACACTATTAGCTAACTCAGGCATAGAAATGGGTAGTAAATGGAAATCAGTATAATCTAGCATGTCAAGAAACTATATTAGAAAACAAAGGTCACATTGCCAAACAAAATCTCATTATTGCTACCACTGTAAGAAGTCTGTACCTCTATTCCATCAAATATCAAATTTCAAAAAGCAAAATTCACAAACAGCAGTGTGATAGATTTAAGCAGATTTTTTTAAAAAATGTAGGTTGCTTTATTGTTCTGCTGTAATATATGCTATCCTGAAATCAAAATGACATGTGGTAGATGACATAAATATTTCAATATTTCAACAGAATAAACAAAGCATTTGGAATACAGTTTACTGAGTAATATTAGCCATTATTTACTCATTATTAGCCATCATTATTAGCCATTATTTACTCAGCAAAGATTGTAGGAAAACATTACTGCTTAGAATAAAGAATTGAACATCCATATATGTTAATGGAAACATGAAGCAGACATTCAAAATAGGATTTCCAGGGATCTAGGAATGACATACCACAGAATAAATTTATAGGTTACAAACACAGGTTTCAACATAATTATCATGAAAAGAAAAAATAGGCCACAGTACAATGTAAAATGCCTTTGGTATTTATTGCACATTACTTTCTTGTGTCTACATGTTATTTGCCATAGCACGTGAGATTTCAGAAACCATGTTACAACTGAAGAAAATAATATTCTGAATCTGACTAAATTGTTTTGTAGAATGAAGTGCATGTGCTTGTACACACATGGATTTGCACAATTAAACTTGAACCCTTGAAGATTTGTGTTTCCCTATGAATGTTTCTCCCAAGAATTACAAATCATAATTTATTGTTTATATTAAAGTTATTGTTTATCTTAATGTGCTCTATTAATTCTAAGGGAATTGTTTGATAAAACACTATAAGAAAAAACTGAGTTTGTGAAGGTGCTCTATAGTTGAGTAATGAAAATATTAATTTGATCTATGGAAGTGAGAAAAAACCAAAAAAGTTGAATTCATCTGTCAGTCTATCTATTTATACATTCTACCTTTCTTCAAGATAGCAAATATAAAATAGCATAGTTTGTATAGTGGTTAAAAGAAACTATGCTAGAAATCAAGCAATTGTGAGTGCTAGTCCTGCCTCAGGCATGAAGCCAGCTGGGTGACCTTGGATTAGTCATTTCCTTAGCCCTCAGAGAGAGAAATGACAAACTACTTCCAAAAATCTTACTCAAAAAGATTAGTCCAGGGAGTTGTCAGTAAATATCGATTTAAGAAATAAATAATAATAATAGTTAAGATGCTTTATACCACGGGTGTCAAACTCAAGGCCCACGGGCCAGATCTGCCCTATAGAGTGCTTAAATCCGGCCCATGGGCCGGTCTAGAAATATCAAGGGACTTTAGGGCCTCTGGCAGCTAAAATGGGCCACATGTGCTCCTCCACACCTCATTTTCACCCTCCATGGTTTCTGGCAACACTCTGCCTGCCGATACCTGGCTGAAACTGGGCCAAAAAATGGACCCAAAATGGGCTGGAAAATGAACCCAAAACAGGATGGAAAATGGGCCAAAAACAGACCAAAAACATACCAAAATGGGCCCAAAACAAGCCAAAAATGGACCTAGAGCAAGCCAAAAAAATAAAATGAAAAAAGGGCTCAGAATGGACTAAAAGCAGGCTGGAAAATGAGCTGAAAATCAGGCTGAAAACAGGCAACAAAATGGCCCAATAACAAGCTCAAAATGGCTCATTTTCAGCTGGCAGAGTGCTGTAGGAGACCATGGAGGGCGAAAACGAGGTGCAGGGGGATCATGCATGTATCTTCCACGCCCCATTTTGGCTGGCAGGGTGCTACAGGAGTCATCCATCCCATCCCCTGCTGCCCCCCTGCCACTGCCATCCACCGCCGCTGCCAGCCCACAGAGGAGAACTATAACACTGATCTGGCCCTCAAGAAATCCAGTTTGACACCTCTGCTTTATACAATTCTTGTTCAAGTTGTCCATTCTGTTAAACAAAATGTATTTATTTATCAAACATATTTCTATGTCAACATGATTTTTCATAACTTACAAACAAAAACAAAATTGCAAAATGTCAGGACAAGCTTTTAGAAAATATGAAACGCAGAAAATATGATTTGAGAATTACAATTAAAAACTTGCTTTCATGTTTTACAAATGTATGGATAAATTCAGATCACAGCACTAGTGTGGAAGGATGGCTATATCACTTCCTTTTTTCCAAGATTTTATACCTTGGGCTTGCATTTCCAAGATGTCTTCCCTTTTGTAGCATGCAGTAATAATTTAATATGAAATTTCTATCTTTCGTATGTCCAGCTGATGCTGAGAAAGATGAATGTAATTATTTTGTAATGTCTCCATGATATAAGAAAAATATAGGCAATAAATTATGGAAAAATGGTAAAAGTAGAGATATACAAAATGCCATCTTTGGTGTCTTACAGTTTTCTACATTTTGTTTTCCAACTCTATAAACCACTGCAATGTATATATTATCCTTTTTATTATTGCTATTTTATTTTATTCTAGTACGTTAAAATTCATTTGCATTAAACATGCATTAGAATGAGCATGAACTAGATATGCAGCATGGAAGTAGTATCAACAAAAATCCAGTTCTATTTTTAATGTCATTTTTAAATTAATGACTCACAGGATGCCAAATTTGTATAGTATCTACTGTCTGCTCTTTTGTTTAATTTTACCATGCATAATATGAACAGTTTATGACTCAAAGCTTGGATATTTTTTTAAAAGACAGAATGCTACATGTACTGTAGTTATGAGAAGCATACAGATAGTTCTTGAGTTACAACCATTTGTTTAAATCACCATTCAAAGTTACAAAAGCACTGAAAAAGTGATTTATGATCAGTTTCCTCACTTATGACTATTGCAACATCCGTACAATCACGTGACCAAACCATGGGTGCTTGGCAACCACACATATATTATAATAGTTGCAGAATTCCGGGTTCTCAAGATTTTCATCTGCAACTTTCTTAGGGAAAGCAAAGCCAATGGGGGAAGCCAGATCTGCTTAACAAATGCATGATTCACTTAACAACTTTAGTGATTTGCTTAAAAATGCTTTACAACTTTAGGTTGTAAGATGGGATCTTACTTACTTAACTATTCCCTTGATTAGTGTTGTGACTCAGCAGAAGCGTGGAACAGAATTGACTGCTGAGTCAGACTCAGACTCAGAGGAAGAAGAGGGGTCGGGTGTTGAAAGCATGCCAGAAGGGGAGGATGGCATGCAGGATGTGGACAGTGTGCCAGAGGCTGACTCCCCCGAGAGCTACCCACAGC
>JANHFQ010006732.1:14534-26953 GCA_032468035.1 Aparallactus werneri | reverse complement strand
TCTGGCGTCCAGCCAGGATTCGTCTATTTCGCTACCGGTATCTGTATCTCCCTTATCTCCTGGGCATTCAGCCAGAGGGGTAAGTTCAGCAGTTGAAGGCCCCGGCAGCACTTCTTCGTCTGAAGAAGCCTGCTCACCCAACGGAGCCATAACAACTATGCTTTTTTTCTGCCAGATGATAAAGAACAAAGCATTGGTCTAAATCTGCTCTGTACAGATTCAAGAGGGTAAAAGTAAATATTTTTTGCATATAATCGATCAATTGTGCTTAAGAATAATATTAACATTAGGAACAGTTGGCTTACTATCTTCAGTGTTGTAAAATAGACTGGAAATTACCGGTATGTGTCTCCTTTCCTCAGGGTGATGGGCTTCACTATCCCCCACCAAAAAGGGCTGCCAAAATATTCAGATGTGATTCCTTTAATGCTAGAAAAATGGCCTGGATTTTACTTCAAAACATTAGCTATGTAGCTGATGGATATTTCCATCTATCTGTTGTCATGAATTGATCATTACTGGTAATGTTGGAGTTTACCACAGCTTACATCCTTCTACAGGGAAGCAGGGACTCCTCAGTTCACCTGTCCCAGGAAACTAACGGGTTCCTTTGGATTTTAGAGGAAGCCTGAGGTTTTTTCTGAGGTTTTGCTAACAAGGTTTAACTAAATGCTTGGGACTGTCTGGAATGAGGCAATGACCATCTCTATACATATGCTCTCTATACATAGATCCCAATTACACCCCCCAGCAAATTTTCATAGGCAGATGAAGTTATAGAAGAGACAAATAGATCACCACTGGCGGAGAAGTAGGAATGAATGTGACCAGATGCAAGTGACAACCTTTGTTACAGCTTTTCCTTAGGAAGTTATGACAATAAGGCTGGTTTAAAAAAAAGCTTGTACTGTATCTCTGCCTTTATTAATTTCTCCAAATGTTGGCCAACAGTCGTATTCAGGAGAAGCCAGTCTCTTCTTGGTTAGGAGGGACTGGTAAAGCATTTGTAAGGGTTGCTGTGAGGACTGTTATGGACACTTGGCTAGTAAAATCACTCAACTCCCTGCAAATTGCATTCCAGTTGAGCAGGTCTTCTGGAGATAACTGGAGCACACTTGTGTGATGTTATGTGGGAGGAGTTCAAATCTGTTAGTCCCAAGGAAATGAACATGATTCTCAAAGCTGTATGTGCAGCCATGTAGGTATTAGATCTATATCCTCCTGGTTGGTTAAAGCCGCCAGAGAGAGGGCATTTCAGTGAATCCATGTAGTAATGCATCTTTGAGAGACACCATCTTTGAATCTGGCCAAAATGGACAATTTTATCCAGTTTCTAACCTTCCCCTTTTAGCTTGTTGATAATCTGTAATGAATTTGAAGTAGGAATGGTGCTCCATCGTGCTCTCCTTGATCACTCACTGGCCTTCAGTATCACTATGGTATTCTTCTGAATAAGCTGATGGGTTGGGAGTGGGACATACCAGTTCTTCCACCAAGGTCAGTTCCAGTTGATGTTGGTGAAAGGGAATGGTGAAATTCTAGAATCTGCTTTCCAATATGTCTCAGGGTTCTAGCCTTCCTCCTTTTCAATATCTAGAAGCTACTGGGAAGATTTCTACCAGTACATGGTGAGGTACAATCAATATGCAGCTAATGCCCAATTGTACATCTCTATCCCCAGTCATCCAAGTGAACTTATTAAGGTTCTTTCTCAATGTCTGGAGGATATAGATTTTCAGCATTCCAAAGAAACTTCTGCATATCCATTCAACACTCGGAGACAAAGTTCCTCCAAGTAAAGAATTTATTTTAAAAAGACATGTTGGCACATCTGGGAAAACCTGAATCTGAATGTTCTGGGTTTTCTCTTCGTAGCTGAAATCTGAAAACCCATCCCCTGCACCCATCAGTCTGTCACATGGTCCAATCACCGGTCATCCCAACTGGATACATTCCTTCAACCACTCCTATCCCAGGTGCAGGATGGCACATCCTTGACTCAGAAGAAGAATGTTGTTATGTCTAAACTTTCACCTCTCTCTAAAATCCCCCCTCCCAATTTCCCAGGCACTAAAATGTGACAGCATGGAAGCTTCTAAGAAAAATGGCTTCTAAAGCTGACATACATGAGGAAAAATACGTTTCAGCTCAACCTTGCCAACACTGAAGAATTATGAGATTTGAGCCCCCAGATACAGGAGTTGGAGGTTTCCCTCTTTAGTTCTGGATGGAATTGCACTAACCCATACAGACTTGGTGCACAATCTGGAACTGCTCCTGGATGCACCTTAAAGAGTAGGAGCCTTTGCATAATTACATCAGAATAGAACGGGAATGGAATGGAATTCTTTATTGGCCAAGTGTGATTGGACACATAAGGAATTTGTCTCCGGTGTATAAGCTCACAGTGTACATATAAACAGCAAGTAATCGGCCATAGGTCATAAATCATAGTTACAATCATTAATCATGTTACAAAGAAACAATTGATAAGTTGTAAGAAACCAATAGGAGAAGGTAGTAGAAAAGATGGGAAGATGAGAAAAGACAAGAAATGAGACAGTGCTGTGGGAATTAAGTGTTCAGCAGAATGATGGCATGGGGGAAAAGCTATATTTATGTCTATTTGTTATGGCATGCAATGCTCTATAGCAGCATCCTGAGGGGAGAAGTTGAAATAGGTTGTGTACAGAATGTGAGGGGTCTGTAGATACTTTCTCAGCCTGCTTTCTGGTTCGTGCAGTATACAGAAATGGAAGGCAGGCTGTTTTTTTCTGCAGTCCCATGCCAAACCAGACAGTTATTGAGGTACAAATGACAGAGTCAAAAATTCCTCTATAGAACTGTATCAAGAGATCCTTGGGCAATCTGAGCTTTCTGAGTTGTTGCAGGAAGAATATTCTTATTGTGCCTTTTTAATGATGGTTCTAATGTTAGGTGTCCATTTCAAGTCCTTGGAGATAATGCATCAATTATGCCCATTCCTGGAGCAGGAGACCCTATTAATGGTCACTAACATCTTATTTGCCTCCTGATAGGACTACTGTAATATGGTTTACATGGAGCCATCCTTGGAAACTTCAGTTGGCCCATAATGTAATATGGCTGTATTTCATTTTGCCTTTGCAACACTGCTACTTCATGAGCTGCACTGCTTCCAATTGACTTACATATGGATTCAGGATGCTGGTTATCATGAGCCTACATGGCATGGGGTAACAGTAGTTAATAAATAAGATCCTTTACTTCTGCTTTAAATACACATGGCCAAATGGGTATTTGGAGTACAGTCTCTATACTGGTTTACCATGAAAACCTATTACAGGAATATTTTGAAATAGATTTCAAAATATCTGTAAAAAATTTACAGGAAAACCTGACCACTTGGTATAAAGAAAGTTTTCATAATACTACAAAAAGCCATGTGATCTTTTTAAAAGATAATATGGAAATACATACAATATGAACTTATCATTTTTCCTTCATTGTAAAAAAATGTTGAAGTGTTTATAGCTTTTTTTAATGCTTGGAGAGAATGGAAATTAACAGGTGAATTGATATGAAATAATGTAAGAGCTGCCATAAAGCCTTTTTAGCTTCTTCTATCAAACCTGAGCCTTATTCTACTGCACGGATGATTGGGATCTATTGAGAATTTTTGAACAGATAATTTTACAGTGAATGGATTATGACTTGACAGTGTGCCAGTATCAGCTTGACCAATGCTGCTGAGCAAATTTGAGAATGAAGGTGCAGAAAGGTTTAACATCAAGAGTATCTTTCACTTTGCCAGGTTTTGTCAATTTTAGTATGAACATGATTTTGCTCAAATTATCTAAATGGGCAGGCGCATTATTCTGAAAGCATCACCTGCTTTTTTAAAAATTAAAATGGAGACTTAAGGGGAAAGATAACATTACTGTTTATAGAGTCATAAAGTCCCCTAGGGTTCTGGATTATGTCCATGTTTTGTTGACTATGATAGTGTGTTTCACAAAATAGGCTTAGAGGTTTTTTTTGTTTTTTTGTAAAGATACTTCTTTTAGTAAGCCAGTCTTGGGTCTGAATAACAGTACGAATTTGGAAATTATTCACTGTTTGGGACCAATTTCATAATTAGGTAACAAATAATATACCGGTAGCTTCCATCACCAAGAAGCAGTCTCTTGCTAATAGACAAACTAAGGCAATTTTGAGCAGAATATTTCCAGGAGTAGCTATGTTATTTTTTTTTTTTGCAGAATTTATTAATAATCTTATACAATCTCAGAGATTAACAAATTTAATATCTCAAAAGTTTGTGAATTAGGGCCATTTGGGGTAGGTGAGAATAAAAAAATCACCTGCTTCTAGCATCCTCATTCTTTCCAACTGTGCCTCTAGGCATGATAGAGAGGTGCAGTTCAATCTATTTTAAAATGCCGTTAAAAAAAGGAAGCTGGAGCAATAGAGTACTGTAGAAGGGTAGGTGGCTGGGGAACAAAAGTCACTAATATACCTTCCAATGATAAGGCAATCATTCTGTGAGAACACCTACAACAGACACTTAAAATTTCAAATATACTAATTTTATTAAAAAGTACAATTACAAAGATAAAAGAATAAAAATAGAAATAGAAAACGCAGAAAAGAACAAAATGGAAAAATGGAAAAGAAAGAAAAAATATGAATAAAGAAAAACAAATACATAAAGAAATTATTTCCACTTTCACCGTAACAAATATAAACTATTTTAATTAATTATCATCTCCTCTTAAAATACAAGGAATGAACTCTTCTTCCTATGTCCCATCTATTTATAAACACATCCTTAAAGCCTTATTGTCCAGTCCTGATCCACACATCTTCATTAAGGTTTAGAAGTTACCAAATACCGAACACATATCTTAACCTTGGTCAGTTAAACCAACTTTATATTCCTTCCTTTTATTTTTAACAGTCTTTCATCCCTTCAAATATTATTCTAGAATTTGATTTCTTTTCTTTTTATTTTTTCCTTTCTTACAAAATTCTTCAAAACTTTAACAAGCCCCTTTTGTAAATCCAATGTAAGAGTGTTATCCAGCTCACTTTTTTGGTTTGTTGTTTGTATGTTCCTTTTAATTATGAAGACATCAGTTGGTTTCATTTGTATGGCCACTGCAGCATTTTAAAAGCCCATTACAGATCAATCTCGGTCTTCTCTGGTAAAATTTGTTCATCTTCCATAACATATTTAAACACAGTCCTTCTATAGAGGCAGACACTCTTAAAATTAACTTCTGGTTCCATTGTTTGAAATTATCTTCCAGTATGTTCAGTGTTAAAATAGTTTGCTCCATTATGTATTAGTAAGTCAAATGTAAGTGTTTTTCTCCTTTAATTGCAATCTTCATTCTGGTTCCTTTACTGTTCAACCTTCAAAGTCTCATCCTATCATATTTTTAAGAGAATTTAGAACAAAAACATTTTTCCATGAGAAAGTTTCTTATAATTAATACAAAATCTTATTTCAAGACCATCTGGGCTGTTAGTTTGTAACTTTCCAAAATCAAAGTTCTAATCATCCTTTTGCTGTTTATTTTAAAAGAAAAAAAATTAAATTCTTCAACTTGTATTTAACAGTTATTTTGCTAGGGATTGAAGGAAACTTGCTTGGTTTTGTAAAACTTGTCAATCCAAAGTTTCCTCACATCTGAAAAACAATTAATAAGCTATCTAATCACTGAAGCAGTCAGTGCAAACTTAAATGGACTCCACGGGATAGTAGAGAACAGGAAGGCCTGGAGGAACATTGTCCATGGGGACGCGATGGGTCGAACACGACTTCGCAAATAACAACAATCACTAACAGTGATTAGAAAGAGAAGTATATAAACTTAGTGTCAGTTTGAGGAATGGGGGAATATCACACTGGAGGTGACTAATAAAACATTCCATCTCATCCCATGCAGCCTGCTCCTCCTTTTAATCATATGTGCACACTTTTTGTGCAAAACACTTATAGGCTCCATTCTCATACAAAACGCTTACAGGCCCCATTCTCGTGCAAAACATTATATTAATCATATTGCTATAATTTCATTGTTTATTTTTATTTTTTTACTATTGTTAAATTTACATTTTTATAATTTTATGTTTTTATTGCTGCAAGCTATCTAGAGTAGCCGCAAAGTGAGATGAACAGCACATTAATTTAATAAATAGTAATTTCTGATTGCAAAATTAAACCAAACAAACTGCCATAGTTGTGCTTACACAGCACAGTTGGGCTATGTGTCACAGGTGCTCTTTTTTCTTCTTAATGATCAGAGGGAAGGATAAATTTTAGTGTTGGGCATCTCAACACAGAAAATATATGGTAATTATTTTACTATAATATATTGATAGACCAGTGCATCACATTGCTCTAATTTGCAGAAAAATGTATTTCTAATATTGTAGCCCACCCATTTCCAAAAGACTGAAGCAGAAATATGAGAAGTTGCCTCTGCCTGTCCTATATATCTCCTATGTTATCTGTCATCCAGAGAAGTGTGGGAGAATCAATTTTAACTAATATGCAAGGTGTGGTTTGTAAGGTAAACCAAGATTTGTAAGGTTTTGGCAATTGTATTTTGTTGATTCCCCATCATCTCATGAAGTCACAAGGGCCTTATAATAATGATGAAATACATCTGTCAGTTATCCCATCTTGTTTTAGAAACATTGTTTGTCTTTGTCCTTTTTATAATTTTATTTTGCCCATTTGATATCTCTGTACCATAACTTCCTTTAATCTTCTGATAATCTTTACATAATAACGTTGCTTCATATAATTTATTTCTGTAGGTCTTTCCATCTGCCACAATCCTTTTGTCCAGGACTATAGTAGCTTTCCCAATGGCATTGAGAGTTTTCTGCTGCTCTTTCTTTGACATTTGCAGAGCTTCCAGCCTTTACTAGATGGAGCTTGTCAGAACTATGATGTCTTAATACTGTTATTCTTTAAACAAGAAAACCAGGTTTATGCTGGATCAGAATAATACGTTTGGGTTAATTTAAGGAATTTAAGATGCAACCATGATAAATGACCTGTGTTCTTTATTATTATTTGCTTGAAAGTTAAAAGCAAGGAAATAAATAATTTTAACATCGTTTTTCCATAATTATGACTAATAGTTAATTAAACTTAATATTAATTGGGAAGAAATGTTATTTAGTAGTGATTAAGATACTTTTTAGTTAATTTTATCTTAAATTTAGTATCTGATATTTTCATGTACTGAATATTTTGGGAATTTAAGATCATTGACAATTGAAGAGATGTTGGTAAATTGTCTTTACATTGGTGATTGCCTGAATTCTGGATAGAGAATCAAAAAATCTATCATAGTATGAATTGTATTTTGAATTATTTGAAAATATTTCCAAATTTGGGAAATTCTTAGTAACATACACCTAAAGAACAACATAAAGAACAGAGAATTTCAGAATGTGATGATATTCATTTTGAAAAAATAATTTTAAACCTTAAATGTATACAAATTGTCCCTCAAATGCATGCGAAACTAGTGGAAAAACATAATAAAGACAAACTTAGTTTGCATGTAGTATGAAATATATTGTTTAACTTGTTTACTTGCAGAAGGTTGAGATAAAACAATTAGATGAACAAGGAAGAAAAGGTTTTCTTCATTTGTTCATCTAAGAAACCATATAAATTATATAATCAAGGGAAAATTATAAATAATAAAAACAGGTAAATAACAAATATGATAAAGCTGTGGTTTTCCATGTTCATAAAAAATTATTTAATGATTAAATTATTAATCCTCAAAAATCACTATTGATGCAGAATTCAAATATTAGGAATACCAATCAATGCAGTATACATCACAGAATAAAATTATGAGATTATGAATTATGATTTTTAAAGAAAAGCAAAATGTTTAAATGTTCCTGCTGTAAATTAGTGGCAAGAGCTGTACAGCCCCGTTGGTTGATTTGGTGGGGAGAAATAAACATAAATTGAACAATGTGCACACATATGAACTAATTCATACACAATGTTCATGCCAGTAATTGATGTGTTTCTAACTGAGGTTGATTTTAGCCAAATAATTTAGAAAGAACAGTATTAAAAAGTTAAATTTAAATAAATAAAAACACTTTACATATTATCTAGGAATAATGTATAAATAACACAATTGCCCTGTTCCTCCAAAAGAATCATGGTGCTTGACTTGCAAAAATCTTTCTCCATTTAACCAGGAGATGAAACAGAACCAAGATCTGTTACTAGTCCCATCGTTTATGACTAAGATCTGGGGCTGCAGGTATTCCAAATGCAAAAGGCTTTCCCCCACCCCTTTATTCTTCTGGATCCACAACCCTGTAACCTTCAAAAATATTGCCATGGGCTTCCAATGGGTTTTCTTTACTTCTTGGAGATAACCTCTTCTTTATAGCAATGTTCTGGATAGTTTCAGTTTTTTATGTTTCATCTAAGCTCCTTAAACTTTTGTAAAATTCCGATTCTCGGATTCTGTATTTGGAGTGCTGATAGATGTGTCAATAAATCTCAAGAGAATTACGCATGTATATTAAAATGAATCCTGTAATTTAATCCATTTTGCATTTTCTGCAAAACACTTTTATTAGTGCTACTATATTTGGTCTGCAGAAATCTGGAGGACCTGGCAAAAGAGACTTGGGGGGGTATCCTTTATTCTTTTTTTGTGTGGCCCTTTGCGATTTGTTGGTTATCCGGATTTCTGCATCCAGAAATGGTAACCTAATCTTATAACCTAGATCGATGCAAATGCTATAAGATCCGAAAGGGAAATGCTACGGATCAGATAATCAGTTTGTGATTCTTTGAGGTTGTTCGTGTCTGAGTAGCGCAGGACCCGCCAGGCACGGATCTCGACTCGAGCCTTCCAGGCGCCCATTGGGAAGAACTGAGTTCTTCAGTTTCAGACTGTCGGAGAAAATAATTCTTAACAGCCAAAGAATTAAATACTTTGAGAAATGCATACTCGCTTTTAAAAAAACCCAAGCACCCATTTTTATCAGAGATTTAATTTGTTGTCCTTTTTATTATTTTATACTTTTGCTCTGCACAAAAGAGGAATTTTATTTTGCCTTCAAAAGCTTTTCCCGTTCCGGCTCATCTTTATGCAATAGGTGCTGCTGTGATGCAGTCCTTCAGTGCGATAGCTTATCTTGGGGTCGGGGGCTCCACTAGTCTCTGCGCATCTGAAAGAAGCGGGGAGGTTCTTTGGGGAGGGGGGGATGAGAAAGCGCGAGCGGCTTTGGCCGTGCTCAGAACTCCCTCCTCCTACGGCAGTCCGAGGAAATGGGGAGAACGCGGCGCCCCGTGGCTTGGCAAGGGTTAAGCGATGCCAACCCCGCCCCCCGCCCCTGCTTGGATGTAAACAGAGGAGCCTCAGCCTATCATGTCTGATTGCTGTTCGGTGCCTGAAGAGAAAGCCAGGCTCTGTAACATGATACATTATAGACTGGTTCAACTTGGAAGGGCTGCGCTCAGCTCGTCACATCCAGAAGGCGGAATCACCACGGAAAGGTGGGTGACTGAAAAGCTACCCTTCTTTGACCTTACGGCCGAGCCGGGATAAAGTGCGAATACTTACTTCGAGAAGATCCACTTAAAACATTCAAAAACAGAAGCGCTAGTGCTGCTGTAGGTAAATGTGCGGATTTCCCCCCCTTCTCCTTTTATGTATGTTTGTTCCGATGCGGTGTTATAGAATGGGAGGAGGCTGCTCTTCTCTTAGAATCGGTGCAGAGGCAATATTAGCGTTGGAAATGAGGTGGCTTGTTAACCCCTGAAGAGCTAGATTGAGATCTAGGAAAGGCGAAGCTTAACTTTACCTATTTCTCAACGTGCTAATGCTCTTACAAAAAGCTCTCCGGTTACTTAAGCGGCTCTTTTTTTCTACAGCACTTTAACATTCAAAGAATTCTTGAACAGGGATATGTTGATTTTAAAAAACCCGCAAATTATTGCATTCAAGCCTTAGAATAGCACATCTAGTCTTCATCGCTTTCTGCTGTAGCCAAAATTGGGTTGAGTTCCTTAAGCTTTTGGACTTGATTAGTGCGAACGTGTCGTGGCATTCTCAAAGGGTAGTAAATATTTCTGATGAAGGAATTGGCAGCGTGTAAAAATAACGGACCTCACCGTATAGCACTGTTTAGTGTGCTGCTGTTTTTTAAAATAGTGATAATTAAAGAGAAAAAGTAATTAAATATATAAATCCAACTTTATAAACGCAAATATAGTGTACTTTTATATAATACCGGAAAACGTTGATTTAGAAACAATTATTAAGTATTGCCAGGAAATATAGGACATTTATTATGCTACTTTGAAGGGGGAGAAGCATATCATATTTTCCACTCCACACTTGCAAATCCGATGTTCTTATTTATAATTCTCGTTTCTTTTCTCTCATAACAGACATGGAATATGCAGACTATGTGATCCTGTCACAAAGTCATTCTGTTTATAAAGCTTAATATAATTGCATTCATTGCCCCAAAATTGTGTAGCTGTAGACTTGATCCCTTTCCACTGAAGTGGAAATACTTTCAGTAATTGAAAACAGATTCATGTCTGGAATTGTATAAACCACAGTTCTTGTTTTCAAAAATAAATCTTTTGTTCTCCAAGTCTGAATGTTTGACTAAAGCATTAAAATTCATTGTTTTGTACAATTTTTATGAAAAGAGAAATATTTAAAAGAAAACATAAGAATTCATCTGATTTTTAACAGCCATTCAGTAATGTTCATAAAATGTGTATTGATTATTTTTTAAAAAAATGTATACTAACATCTCATGTTATGTGAATTTAAAGCAGTACTTTTTTTCTCCAATGCAAATGGCAGTACATAGTGGTTTAAAAGTGGGGAACCTTTAGAGAATCTGATGGGATACTGATCTATTTCACTACTGATGTAGGCAGCTGCTCTTAATTAACTTTGCTTCAGTTTCCTGGACATCGTTCTTGAAAACTACTCTTTACAAGATGTTTTTTAGTTAGTTCAAAAATAGTTCAGTTTAAACTTCGTGGGCCTTCAGGCAAAAACTAATCCCTGCAAACTAACCAGGAATTTGAAAAGCAGAGAACAATGGAATTATTTTACAGCAGAATTAGATAGAAACAAAATAAATGAATAAAATTATGTAGGAAAAGTTGCTAGTTGGAAGGTTCTGTATATAGCATATTACACCTAGTATATTCTTTATGCTTACTGTATCATCGAATGAATCACTATTACTTTTTTTACGGACAATTATAAAGGTGTGTGCCAACTTTTGCATTATTATATATAACTGCTAATGCTTCTAAATACTATTTGATGGCTTGCTGAATAGTTTAAATTAACTGCAAAAATAGCACAATGTTCAATAATTTTGGAAAACATTTAGATGAACATTTTCTTCCTTCATTTTAATATTTCTAAACATTCACGTTAATGAAATAATTTATATATCTATTTTATGCATTTTCCTTGTTGCAAATATTTCTACAGAAAATACCAATTAATCCAAATTAATTGTAATCAGGAATAGGAGCAAACAGTTTGTTTAAACATTTCTTTTTATCTATAACTTATATATATATAAATATGGTGGAAGTTTGCGTTTCCTTCAATAGAATGCTGAAGAAACAGATTCAAAAAGATCTAAAATGAATGCATTTTACATATTGTGATGATAGCTGTCTAAATACAAATGATCTGGATAATTAATGCCACATGACATATTGCATGCTTCACTCAGGTATTCATTCCTCTATAGAAGAGAATGGTTGCTAAGTATCCATCACCACTGGAAGTAATATAAAATGACAGAATTTTAGATTCATATTTTGCATTTGTTACTGGAGGAAAGGTTTCAGAATTAAGAATTTAATTTTAAAATACAAATTGCTAACTCATACTTTTATATTACTGCAAACATATGCTGGTTAGTGAAACAGAATATGGCCATTTTTAATAAGAACTTTGTTTTTCCCATACAAAATGTGAGGGAACACAATCTCTACTGTAAAGATTTTCAGTTGACCTGCTTAAATCACACTGAAAAGAATGAATGGAACAGCAGCAGACCTTAATAAGCAGAACCCTATTTGAAAAGCCTATAAACCTATATATTTTACTTTAGATTGGAAAGGTTAAAAATACAATTTATTATTTTATATTGATAACTCTTGAAGTCATATGTTGGTAATATTAATCAAAATAGTTGTTTTCCAGATCTTTTTTATTCTAAATCCTAAATATCATTGTTTATTAAAATGTAAACATGTACACTAAATCTTTTTCTGTTGGGGAAAGCTCCAGACATTCATATATTAGAAATACATACCCATTTTTAATATGCATTCTGTTTAGAGCTATAATTGTACAGTAAAGAGAAATTTGTTG